>JAHBCN010001451.1:117476-141781 GCA_019359885.1 Listronotus oregonensis
TTCCGCCCCGGCGACCACCCCCCGGTATATTTGTTTTAAAAAAGGCCCAAAAAAACCCCATGGTTAAAAAAAATAGCAATGAGGGTTTTTTTAATTTTTTTTTTTCTTAGCTTTTTTTCGGGAAGAGAATAATTGAAAAAAAAAATCAGGTTTTTAAATTTTTAAAAAATTTTGTATCCAGGTTTATGAAAATCCGAATAAATTTTTTTTTAGCTTTTTTAATCGAAACCCTTTTTGTTTAGGTCATCATAATAACCAGTAAAAAAACACAAGAACATTTATTACAAAAATAATGTCTGGAAAACCCCTTTTCCCACCCAGGAAAATTTACAAATGTACCCTTGTTTTTTCATCATAAAAGGGGAAGCCCAGCCCTTTAAAAAAAACTTTTGAGAATATGGAAAGATCATTATGTTTCCCCCAAAAAAGGGGCAAAAAAAAAAAATAGAATACAAAGTGGTAATAATATTTCTTTTGTATACACAATTACTATTAATTAAAAATTTTTTTCTATATTTGCAAAATTTTAAAAATATGGGGTTTTTTTGAAATTTAAAAAAATTTTACATATTACTTTATAATATACATTTCATAAAAAAATTTGGGTTTTTTTTTTTTGTTTTTTAAAAGTTTAAAAATTTTTTAAAAAAAAAATTTTTTGTTTTTGCATAAATTTTTTTTAATATTTCTAGAATATGGTTAAAAAGGTTTTTTAAAATTAACCCCAAAATTAAAAAAAATACGGTTGAGAGGCAGGTTTTGGGGGCTGAGGGTTTGTCAGCTTGAGTGGGTTTCTATCAAATGTATGCTTATAAAGGTTCCCATAATAGATACCCTTTTTAAAATTTCTCAAAAAAGGGGTTTTTAAAAACCAAAAAACCAAATTTTTTTTAAAAACCCCCCTTTGGGGGGTTTCAAAATACACTTATCCAAACTTTTAAAAAAAGCTTTTAAATAAATTAAAATTTAAAAACTTTTTTAAGATTTAGGAAAAATTTTTGACACGTAAGGGGGAAAAACCACCATTCACCGGACCTCTTCAGGGGAAATTGGACTTTTTGATTTTGGGGCGGGCAGTTAAAAACCTTTTACTTTAAATGCCCCCCCAAAAAAAAATCTGGGAAAAGCCGGGCCAAAAACCAATTTTTTAAACCCCAAATGTGATATGAGTTGGATTAAACATTTCGCAGAACTTTTTTTGAAGGATGTTATGGGGGGGTGGACCATAAAACCCAAAAAAATTTCTGGCTTGGGCGTCTAAGACCAATGATCACGGGGCCCGGGGGGGCGCAAAAAGGGAGCAGCGGGGGGGGCCCAAAAAAAGTATCTGCCCAGAGACAGGCCCCTAATGAAAGGGGGCGCCCGAAACCAACGGGAAAGGAATTTTAGGATGCCCCCTCTATATTTACTTTTGGGGAAAAGGAGGGGGGGCAACCCCAGACCCTTTAAGCGGGGCAATAACAAACCCCGGCGTGTCATATAAAAAGGGACCGTTCCCCGGGAAAGTCCCGACCGGGCAGATAAAACCCCCAACAAATTTAAACAACCAATTACATTTGGTTTTCAGTGTAGTACCCCCAAAGGAAAGGACTGGAGTGGGAAAAAGACCCCTTGGGGGAATCTGTTTACCCGATCTAAAAAACCCAAGGGCGGGTTTGGGGGAAAATTTTGGGGAGGCCGGGGGGAGTTTTTTCCCTTTTCCCCCGGGGGCCCCCCAAATTTCAAGCGGAGGGTTTTTTTTAATTTAAGGGCAGATCGCTGGTTGATCGACACTGCACCGTAAGGCAGTTAAAAATTCCCGATAGTAAAAAAGCTCTTAAAGCTCTTGAATCCCGCCGGGGGAAAAATTTTAAAAACGTCTGGGGGAAAAAAAAAAAGGGGACCAAATTAAAAAAAATTACACTACTGTAGATACCCGGGCCCCACAGGCCAAAGGGTAAAGAATCTCAACCTCCCCTTTAAAAGGGGGGGGAAAAAAAAATTTACAGGGGCCCGGGAAACCCCGGGGGTCCCGGGATTTCTTGGGGTGGCCAACAATTCATATCAGCGGACACAAAAAAAAATCTTGGGGATGGCATGGACTTCCGGGCTCAAACACTTAAAAGGGCCCTTTTAAGCCCCCCCAACCAACAATTTTTCCCCAAAATTTTTTTGGGCAATCAAAAGGGGGGGGCCTTTTAAAAATTTGGGCCCACGATGCCCATTTCATGGAGGGGATAAATCGGGGCAAAACTGTTTTTTGTGCCCCCGCAATAAATGGTTTAAAAACCCCCAAAGCACCTTTTTTCCGGGGGGGGGAAAGATCTCCTTCCAACGGGATTTTCGGGGGGGAAAGAAATCTTTTCGGGGGGAGGAATATAAAAAGGGTGTGACCCCAATTTTTCCGTCGTTTGCGATTAAGGGGGTTAATTTTTAAATATCTGTCCTTAAAACCCCAAATTTCCTTTTTGGAAAAAAACGGTTAATTTTTTGGGTTTAAAAATTAAACCTTTTTTTTAAAACCCAAGGGTCTTTTTAAAAAAAACCTTTTAAAACATTTTTTCGGGAAGGTGCCATTTGTTAAAATTTTTAGGGGTTTATTTAGCCCAAAGGCAAGGAAAAAAATAAAAAACAAAATTTTAAAAATTTATTTTTTTTTTTTAACGAAAACAAAAAAAAATAAAAAATTTATTTTTTTGTTTTTTAGGTTTTGGTTCCAATAATTTAAATTAATTTTTTTTTCAAAAAAAGTTTATTCATGTATTTAAAACTACAGGTTAAAACGTCCCAATTTTTAATTCTCAGAAATGACCTTTTATTTAAATTTATGGGAGAATTTTGAGGGTTAAAATTTTTTAAATATTTATTTTTTAAACGTTTATAATCTGGTTCAAATATTTTTTTATTTAGCTAAAAAACTTTAAAATATTTACCTTTGAAACCCCTATAAATAAATGATAAAAACTCCAAAGTTGTATCTCCTCATTGGTCCTCACAAGAAAATCTCAAAAAATGCATAAAAATGAGAAAACCCCCTAGGCATAAATAAAACATACTGTTTTTTGAACAAAGAGGACCACAGCTCTAGCTCTTTATTCCATAATATTCCACTTTAAGCATGGCCGCCAGCAGGGGGGTCACGGGGGGGCCGACGACCCCTCCTAGGTTTTTAAAAATTACTTAAAATAAAACAATTTCCGTCTAAATCCTTAAATTTTACAATATATATCGCCTGGGAATTTAAATGAGTATCAGAATATTAATTAGAAATTACTGTTTTATATGTGTTGTTAATTCAATCAATTCTAGACTAGTAAATTGACTTAAACCCCCCTCTACATTTTTTTCTGGCGGCGGCCCTGGCTTTAAGTAATAGATGATCGTACATTTAAACATCCAATAATTTTAGATAACTTTAATATGCACATTGCACATGTTTAAATGTAATAATTGTGTAAAATATAAAATTTAATTAAAGCTTACTAAGCACGACTAAAGGGGTGTATCCTAAATCCATAATTTAAAACTTGTCTTTGGCGCTCTTTCACTATGGCGCCAAAGCTTCGTAAATGATGAGTGTACATTTTACTTGATTCAGATACCACACATAACCGTATTAACCATCTTCGAAACTTGTTAATGCATCCCTGATTAGGAATGCCTTTATATTCGAACTCATCAGGCAGTTCTTCCAAGGTACAATCATGTCCATATTTCGTAAACTGAAAAATAGATTTATAAATTATCTAGAAGTTTTTCGTATATAATAATGCATGTCTTACAGGACTTTTAATTATGGTAACTCTTGTTTCCATCTATATTTTGGCTTACGTTTAAAAACTATGCGATAAAGTCTACATTGAAAATATTTGAAAATTGACACGGGAAAACGAAAATGTGACATTTACAAACGGACATTTTAAATTTTTTCCCCCGCTTAAAAAGGCAACCAAAAAGACACTAGAACTTTATGACGTCACACCGAACGAAGTTAAATATAAATAGTATTTACAATTATCCTATTAATTTGAATTAGTTTGACAAGTTATATTTTTGCAAATTTTGAACTATGTCTGGTACAGCCAGACTAAACTTTTCGAATTAACAAATTTGGTTTGTGCCTATATTTAAGATGGTCAGCCTGCCACTAGTTGCCAAATAAATAAAAATAAGACTCCGCCTAGAGATACCCCGTGATCCGAGCTTTTTGACATGACCCTGCCTTTATATGCAGGGACTCTGCTAAAAAAAGGGTCTTTTTTTTACGTCGCATTTTTACGTCTGAAATATAAATTTGGGGAAAAAAAAAAAGCCGCTTTGCTAACCAGAACAAACCATGACCGACTAGAACTTAGGACTTTTGAATTTGTGTGTGTTGTAAATTATTGTAGAAGTTGTAAACAAAATTTTAACAACGGGGGAAAATATAATTACACTTTTTAAAAAATTATAGCTTCTTCCCATATCAAAAAATTTTAAAAGTTTTGTTTATAACTTCTGTGTAGGGATAATTTAGACAAATTTAAAAGCCCTAAGTTCTAGTCGGTCATGGTTAGTTTTGTTAACAAAGCTTTTATTTTTTCCAATTATATATCAGACAAAAAATCTTTAGAAGACCAATGATTTTTTTAAACTTTTTTTTACAATAAATCAAAAATTTATTTAATTGTAAAATTAATAAAGAAAAAGCCCCTTTGCCTTTTTAAAAAAAAACCCGCGCCCAGTTTCTCTTTTTTATAAAATGCTTTTTTCCCCTGTTTTTCAAACATCTTTTAACAAAGGGCCCTTTTTCGTTTTTAAAAAACCAAAGGGGCTATCTTTTCTTTTTTGGGAAAATCGCTAAGTTAAATAAAAAAAGTGTAAAATAGACCTCAGGGGTTTTGGGTAATTTTGATTTTTTTTTGTGGTATGTGATACCAAGTATTGTTAAACTCAAAAAAACTATTTTATTACGGTGTTAATGCCATTATATAAGTCATTTATGGAAAATACAAGATGCGGGTTTCTCTGCAGCACTAAGCTAAGTCTAAAAAAGGAACTATAGGTAGTTTAGGTTAAGGGGCGTCTTTTTGTTATCATCATCTATAAACAACGCCAAAATGACTGAACCAATTTTAATATAAAGCTTCCTTTAGAAAATAATAAGAGCATATCTGTTCCCTTTACAAACACTACTACAGCAGAAGATGTGTGTATTTCCCAAGCAGTTGAATATTGGAACTTTGGCCGTCATCTTTTTGCCCTCCGAGTAACTGGAAAACAAATTTTTCTAATGCCTTCCGCTACCTTTGACAAAAAATTTCTACTTTGGATTTTCGAATCGTTTTAAACCACCTACATAAATAAACTAAGAAAAATAGATATTAATGCTTACAACTTCTTTTTCAACAAGCTGCAAAAGTTTTGGAAAACAAAGTACCCGATTTAGTTTGAAATATAAAGAGAACTAGTTGGTTTAGGAATAACAGACATGTAAGAGTAATGTTAGAGAAAGGTATTTCAAGGGAAATAGTAGAAAATGAGTACAAAAAGTATGTTCCCAAAGAAGTTTTAAAAAAACATGCCTTTTTTATTAAAAAACCCATTCATGATAATTTGGTTAAATTACAGAAGACTTCACAAACGACTGTTCTAGATGCTTCGTAAGTACAGTATTTTAATTAAATATCTATCTCACTAGAGTCTCACAAATAAAGGATCTAAGTGTATTTTTTGATCCACAATTACAGTTTAATTTACATGTTGGCAAGGTACTGAGGATATATAATCAATGGATACATATCAAATTATTTTTTATGATATACAGGGTGTCTCAGAATATGTGGGCAATCTCTCGGAATCTAATAGAAAACCTAGAAATATTATGACAAGTTCCCATAAACTTTTTTCCTATGACCCTTCCCTACGGAGATACAGGTACCTAAAGGATGCCCTTAGAAATCGTTTTTGTTTAAATAAATTTTAAAATTCTCGGCGTAATATAATATTTTTTTAATATGGTGGTTTCTAGATAAGTCTTCTCAAAATAAACCCATTAAATCATATTTGGCTTATTTAGTTTGCCAGGGATGGACTAGCTCTGACGCAATAATAGCAATTTTTTTAACACCCTGTATGATAAAGGCTTAACAATATTATTTTTCGATAGCTTTAACCTTAAACTAAAAAAAAGGTATTCTTGATTGACATCAATAAAATCAACTGTTTATGAGAAATAAAATATCATGGTTGGTCATTTTTTTATTATACAGGTGTTTTCTAATTGTACATCAATTGAAGCAATTTTGGTCCATTTTAAAAGAAAACTTTATATGAATGTATGTCTAAACTATTAACTTTGAAATACAGGGTGGTAAATTTTTAAAAATAAATCATTTATTATTTATCTATAATACCACTTTGATATTTTTAAATTCATAAATGTACTATGTATCAAAGCATTTTTTTAGTGTACCACATTTTCTTTTATTTCCACCAGTGGCGTTCGTACAGAATTTGACCTGCCTATTTTGGCAAAAAAAAATGTGGACCTTAAAATGCTTCTTGATACATAGTACATTTATGCCAAATTTCATAAAAATATCTAAAGTGGTATTACAGATATAAATAATAAATGTTTAATTTTTAAAAATTTTACCACCCTGTATATCAAAAGTTAATATGTTTAGCACATACGTTCGTATGAAGTTTTCTTCTTAAAATGGATCCAAAAATTGTTTACCTAAATATTGACGTACAATTAGAAAACACCCTGTATACTTAATGTAAAAAAAATTACCAACCATGTTATTATATTTCTTTTAAACAGTTGATTTTATCGATGTCAATCAGAAATACCTTTTTTTTGTTGTAGGTTAAAGCTATTCAAAAACAATATTGTTGAGACATGGGAAAGACATGCTGAACATCTTGCAAGCGTGTTGAGTAAAAGCACTTTTATTATTCGTAACCTTAAGAACATTGTTACAGAGGAAGTCTTGATGAAGACTTACTACGGTCACTTTCACTCACACCTTTCGTATGCGATCTTGTGTTGGGGACATTCGCCGCATTTGGCTAAGGTTTTCGCAGTGCAGAGGCGCTGCATAAGGATAATGGCTGGATTAGGATTTAGGGATTGCTGTAGAAAGAGTTTTATCTCTCTTGGCATTCTTACATTGCCATCAATTTATATACTGGCCTGTCTTGTGCATGTGAGGAATAACACTGCGAAGTATTCTCATAAATAAAATATTTGAAAAACTGTTACATGAAAGATTGATTAGGTTCCTGGATGAGAGCGGTGTGATTGTCGATTGTCAATATGGTTTCAGAAGGAGGCGTTCAACAATAATGGCTATTTATTCAGCTCTTATAAGAATCTTGGACTGTATGAATGAAAATGAGCATACCGTTAAGTTTGTGTGGATTTGTCTAAGGCCTTTGACGGTGTTGACCATAGTATTCTTATCGAGAAGCTGGAGCGTTATGGTATTAGGGGAATTCAAAACAGCTTTTAGGTCATACTTAAAGATAGAAAACAGCAACTAGTTGAAAGAAATGAAGAAGGTTGTTTAATAAAATCAGATATAGAGGTTGTAAAAAAGGAGTTCTCAGGGTTCCATCTTGGGGCCACTCTTGTACATTCTATATACTAATGAACTGCCAGAGACCATAAAGGAACACTTGGTTATGTATGCTGATGATACTTCTGTTATCATTAGTGAAAGAATGATTTTGATATTGAAAGACATATTGAGGGCTGCTTGAGGATTTGAAAGAGTGGTTTTTAAAAATAACTTATTAATGAATGTAGAAAAAACACAAATAATGAAGTATTCAGCAAGAGAAACGGAGCCAGTTGCTTACAGTGTAGGTAATACCGATTTCTTAACTACAAATAAGATCTCCTTTCTGGGCATGGTCATTGACCAAAGACTAGACTGGAAAAGTCACGTTGAGGGTCTATCAAGTGAGCTTTCAAGGTACTGCTATGGGTTAGGATAATAACGAATGAAGTTGGCATGGAGGCAGCACTTCAGGTGTACCATGCACATATCATGTCAAGGATAAGGTATGGAATTATTTTTGGGGTAACTCAGTGGATGGGGGAGAGTTCAGATACTACAAAAGAGATGCTTAAGATTAATATTTGGGAAGGGAAATCGGGATAGTTGTAGACCTATATTTGCTAATAAAAAACTTTTAACTGTTGTAAATTTATATATTTTTGAATGTATTAAATTTGTTTCTAATAATGGGATCTTATTTTCTGAAAGTAATAAAAAACATAATTATAACACAAGAAAAAGAAACAGCTAATGTTAGATAAGACAAGATATACATTTATACAAAGAAACGTTCATAAAGTTTGATTAAAATTTGGAATAAGGTCCACACGATCTCAGGTGCTTGCCAGAAAATTATTTCTAAAAAGATAAAAATATTCTTGTGTAGCAATCCGTTTTACTCTGTGACAGAATATTTCAACTGTGTTGTAAGTGTGTAATGTTAAAATGCTAATGTAAATAGGATTTTATTGATTGTTGTTTGATTTTAATTGTAAGTTGTTTTACATGTGTAGTATATATATTTTATTATATGTTTAAGATTTGTAAAATTGTTCATTTTACTGTTCAAAAACATTTTTTAACCTTTAAAATAGTGTGACACGTTCCACACCTCATTTTGAGGTATATATTTGTATATTTCTCTATACTTTGGAACAAATAAACGTATATTTATTTATTTATTTATTAACTGTGACTACCACAGTTACAATACAAGAGGAAAGAATTTTTTTGCCTTACGCTACAGCAGAGTTGATAGGTCGAGGGATGGCAGAAACCACTATGGTTTGAAAATGTTTAATGTCTTGCCCGAAGCAATTAAGACTCTTACCGCCACGTCATTTAAATATAAACTTAAAAATTATCTAAAGAGGAAGGCATTCTACAATAGCGATGAATATTTAAAAAATAACTTTGAAGATTTAAAATAATGTCAGAATGTCAGAGTTGTATGGGCTTGCTGTTTTTGTTTCTAACACTGATGTGTGTGTATTTTATTGTATTGTGTTAGCTTTTATATATTTAAGCCTATGTTTGTATTGTAAAATATTTGTCTTTTTTTGTGGTTGTTCTTTTAAAGTTTTAATGACAAATGATTTTAATCAATATGTGCGAAATTTACTTTAGTTTGAGTTTTTTATTTCTTAATCTGTTTTAATTATTTTAGAAATATAATATTAACTTTTCGTATTTTAAGTCATTGATAATTTTGTTTGAATAGGGATATTTGACTTTGTATAATCTGTTGTTTCCCAAATTGTATTTTGACTTTTTTTTGACTTGTGAAAATACTGTATAGTATGTACATTCATCAATAAATATTATTATTATTATATTATTATTATTATTATCATACAAGGTATTAAAAAAATTGCTATTATTGTGACAGAGCTACTCCGTCCCTGGCAAACTAAATAAGCCAAATATGATTTAATTGGTTCACTTAAGAAGACTCATCTAGTAACCATCATAATAAAAACATATTAAATTATGCTTAGTATTTTAAAAGTTATTTAAACAAAAACGATTTCCAGGGGCGTCCGTTATGTACATGTATCTTTCCATAGGGTAGGGTCATAGGAAAAAAGTTTATGGGAACTTGTCATAATATTTTTAGGTTTTCTATTAGATTCTGAGAGATTGCAAACATATTCTGGGACACCCTGTATATTTAGTGATTTTTACAACGGTTTTAAAGCTAAAATTAGAGGAATACTATAATGGCTTTTTTGTACTTTGTAATTTGATTTATTCTTGTAATAATTCTGTTAAGTGCAATAAATTAATAAATAAATATTAATTCTTTATAAAAAATAATATCTATAGGATCATTAGTTTTAGAAATATTTTTTACAAAAATTGTGTTTTTTTAATAGATATGTTAAAGCAGAGTACATCAAACAGCTAGATTCAATAGCCCCAGAATATTTATCAGAAACATACAAAGCCGTTACTGATTTGGATGGTCAGCATCCTGCTTCGATTATTGTAAAAGTTTCTCCATTCCACACTACTGAACCAGGAATAAAATACTGCCTGGAATCCAAAAAGAAGAGTAATATTTAATATATTTAAATAGGTTTTAATTATTTTAAAAAACTTTGTCATCTAATACTTTTTTGTAGCAATGGACGCTAATATGTACTATAGAAGAGTTGACTTCATATCAATAAGAAATGATGGAGCAATAGAAATAGCGTATTAAGAATGGTATTCCTTTCTACTTGAAATTCCACTCAGTAGCTGCATCATGCTGTCCTTTATAAGTTTACTGGATGGTTATTACAGACTGACCTGCAAATGGACTTTTACATTTTGTAAGGAAGTTGTTACTCAATGTTAAAGTTCACGTCTGTATGAAGTACCATGGTCCTGTTGGGTAATCATAAAGTTTCATATTTTAATTATGCAATTCTTTTAATTGTATAGGCAAGCACAGTTGTTCAAATTTGACGTTTCACAGTATTTTTAGGTAATTACTTACAAGAGGATCAACCCTATTTTTGGCCATATCTAGGTGAAAAATTAACATGTTTTATTATTTTTTTAATTCTGCTTGTTTTTACGGCACATTTATGATAAAAAATGTCGTGAAAGGAAAAAATAAGGATTTTCATAGCTAGTTTTAAAAAATATTGGTTTTCATGTTTTTGGATAAAATTTATATATTTTTTTTTGATGTTTTTGATTTTTTTTGGAAAATACATAAAAAAACGAACAATTTGAAAAAAAAAATAAAAAAGTTACTTTTGAACTAAAAAATCAACTTTGAAATTTCAAAAAATCGGTCTCGCGACTAGATAGCAGCGAAAATATTGGATTTCATGTTTTTGGATAATATTTCTATTTTATCTTTTTTTGATGTTTTTGATATATTTTTTCTAAAAAATACATAAAAAAAACAAACAATTTGAAAAAACTAACCACAACTAACCAAAACTTATGTTGACATTTTTTTTTAAAAAATCTTTGTTTTTAAATGTAGATTGCGAAAAAAAAATAACAATAAGCTTGAAGACAATGAGAATAAAAGTTGTTTAAGATTATTTGCAAAAATAACGTTTTTTTTTAAACTTTCAATGTTGATTTTTTAATTAAAATATTAATTTTTTTAATATTTTCGCTATCATCACCATAAATCCGCCGTAAAAATAAAGAATTAAAAAAAAATATGATGTTCCATCAATCATCTATTTTTTATAGCCAAAAATAATTACCTATTTTTCTATAGTGGAAAACATTTAATATGTTTGAAGGATAAAATTTTTGGAAGGGGTAGCACCAAAACAAATTTATAAATGATTGTTAAACACAGCAGCTTATTAATAATTCTAGCCTATTCAGGGAAAAAAAAACTTAAAACTTGATAACGTGAAATAACTAAAAACTAATCTAGTATGGTTGGCATGACAGTAAAAATAAATTATTATAATATTCATATTATTCATAATTCTTAGAATTTATAGTTTTTCCTTTATCAAAATAGTCCATAAAAATTATACCTTTAACATCCCAAAAAATTCTTGTCATAACCTTCTTTGCCGATGGAATTGTATTTGCTTTCTTCGGAATCGATTCGCACCTCGCTGTCCACTGTCTTGATTGTTCTTTTATCTCCGGCGCACACAAGCGAAATTCGGGGAAAACCCGGCCATAAATCGGAAATACCAACTTCGCAATTAAGGCCTATTCTGAGTATAATTTCATTATCTAGTTACCTGGGTATAATAAACAATCACCTTTTATTTTAGTCTTGTCACTTGCAGAAATATTTTTAGTTGAAAGCTGATGCGTGGAGACTATTTCATTGTGATTCAAAGCTGTGAAAATTAGTAATTTATATTCAGTTTTTCGGCAAAGTGTGGGTGAAAATTTTGTAAAGTAACTATGGAGCCTATTGCTGGTGGTAAGTGGAATATTAAAAATAATATTTATTTAAAATATTTCTTTACGTTTTTATACTGGTGTTCTGAAAAGTTAACAATTATTTTTTTTAATTTCAATTTTTCACTTTTTGCTAAAGTAGAAATATGATTTCCCGTAATTTCCCGCATTTAAATTAGCTTTAAATTATTGTTTAATAAGTCCTTTGTAAGATCCCATCTTAAGTTGCTGCGATAATTTGCGATCTTGACGAGAAAGTATTTTTTTAAAGATTTATGGTCTGGGTTCAAATTCGTATAAAATATAGAGTCCCAAACATAACAAATAATTTCTCCTACTAACTTAAAGAATAAATCAATTTTTATAAAATAAAACATTATTTTATAGAAAATTAAATAGAGAAATAAAAAAATTGCCATATGGGTTTAAAATTCAATATGGCTACCAATTTTCTAAATGGCGAAATCTTATTAAAATATATTGTTTTAATTACATTGAACTAAGAATTAAAGAAACAGTTTTAACAATCATTCATGTAGTTTAAATATAAATTATAATCCAAACAGCTATTGATAATGTAGTTTTTTAGAATTAACATTCAATTCTTCAAACTACGGTCTCAATTTGGAAGATTTTTCTAATGTAATTTGAAGTACTGATGATTGCAAATATAATCTGTACAAATGTTATAAAGAGGGAAAGATTTGATTGTTTGTTTGAATTGAATAGGCTCGAAACTACTGGATCGTTTAAAAAATTCTTTTACCATTGAATCCTACATTATCCCCGATGAACATAGGCTATTGCTAGTAATAAAATAATTAACAAAATTACAACTTATTTTTTTCAGGGTCTGCAACAAAATCTGCTTTGTTTAAAAAGAAGCCAACTTGTCAATTGGTTAAGAATTTGTCAGTCCAAGGAAAGAATGGAGCAGTGTCGTTATTTGGCAGAAAAAAAGTGACCTCTACCATGCGAGTTGAACGCTTGTCAAGAAGGTCGCTAAAGTCTTATATAAATTTAATGAGAAATGACACAAAATAGTCAACAGCATCAAGAAATAAAACTGCATTTGAAAATAAAAATCGAGATTGGTTAAATATTGAGTTGGAGTTTCGCCGTCCAATGAATGAAGCTCAACCAGCGAAATGCGGGATACAACTTCGCTTCGAGTAAGAGGAGGCCATTCACTGGATTTTGAATTTGAGTGAACGATCAAAAGAAGAACTGAACGTTGCGAGCAGATCGAAGCCGGAAGAACTAACATTTGCTGCTCAAATGAAGGTTAGGTCCGAAGGTAAACTGGATGAAGCAGATGTGTTAAATATTTAATTCTCAACACCAACCCGTGCATCAAAAGTACTTAAAAAATCTCTTCAAAAGAATGTGAAATACCATTTGCAGCGGACGAAGCCTTATCGCTTTTGTAGAGGCTAAATTGACAAAATTTCAATATAATCTAATAAGAAATTCGGCAAAAAGCCATAGTCAACTCTTTATCCTAATTATGAGTTCGTAACTGCCGCGAAAAAGATGCTACCCAGAAAATCTAAAACATTTCTGAAGATGTAATATGCCTCTTCAAAGTTTGCTGGATCATAGATCTTTAGGTTATTTGAGTCCCTGAAAGTTTTAAATTCTTTAAACCAAGAAAATTATAATAATTTACATTTAATTTGCAAATGGGGGTGTGACAGGAGTTCTAGGGTGATCAATACAAACAGCAGTTTGTAGAGTCCAATATTCAAAGATACTAATATCTTTTAACATCAATGGTGCCAATCCAGCTCATTAACAGGGACCCAAAATCAAAGATAAGTTTGTAATCTGGAACATCAAGGCCTTCTCCACGATTATGAACCTCTTAGAGTCCAGTTTAGGCACGAAACTACAGAGCTATCAGTGAGAGAAAAGCAATATTGACCAACAAATTTCAGATTTTGCAACCAACAAAGCTTGATATTTTCAAGGAAACGATGTATTTTAAAATACATTTTATATTTTACAATGATAGATGGCAAATTGTGTAATGCTGTAATTGAAAATACTTCAACTCAGAGATGCTATTTGTGTAATCTAACATCCAAAGATTTTAACAATATCGAAGATTTTAAAGCTGAAATTGCTGACAGAATCTAGATGTCAATTTGGTTTGTCATCTTTACGTATGCTTGGATTAGTTTTTTTGAGTGTTTGCTGCATCTATCTTATAAGATGGAATTTAAGCAATGGCAAGCGCGAGGCCAGAAAACAAAAAGAAAAAACTTGCAAATGCCGAAAAACCTTAACGATCCAAAGACTTATTTTTAAAGAAATGGATCTATTGGTTGATAGACCAAAACCTAGTTTTAAGTACTAATGATGGCAACACTGCTCGCCGTTTTTTTGAGAATGCTGCTAAATCTTGGAAATTACAGGCATTGATCAAGATTTGATATTTAGATTCAGAGTAATTTTATTAACAATTTCTAGTGGTTTTCATATAAAAATTTATAGTTTTAAAGTTCACTGTCATGAGACGGCCCAGAAATTTGTGGTGTATCCGTGGTACAATATGCCAACTTCCGTCCATAAAATCTTAATGCACAGTTCTGATATATGCATATTTTATGGTTCCAATTGAGAAACTTGGCGAGGAAGCCCAGGAATCCAAGAAACAAAGGTATTAAAGAATTCAAGAAATTTCATCTGGAGATTTTCAAGAAAACAAAACATGGAGGATATATTTTGTAATCTTTTAATATCTTCTGATCCTTTAATCTCCAATATGAAAAAATCATCTGCTAAAAATCTTAAACAGTACCCTTCAAAAGTTTTGGCATTTTGATGAACCAACAGTTTCTACCGATAAAGTGATAGTGAAGATATTGATTGATTTTAATTATTAGAATGGATTTAGGCTTTATTATTATTACAAAGTTATTGTTAAGTGAGGTCATATTACTTTACATGCCAAATATATTGCTCTTAACATGTATTTTAAATTGCTCTTATTTTTTACACAAAAGTTAGTTATAAAATTAAATAGAATAAAAACAAACAAATCACAACTTTATTTAATTATAATAAAGCAATTTTATTAACCTCCAAGGTATATCAAAAAGTCTTGTCATTTTGGATTTTATTTCAAAAATTTTCAGTCAAAAAGCGTTTATTTCAGCGCAGATTGAAGTCGGATTGAGGCACTCAACAGTGACAAAGGCAAGTCAATTTGGAAAAAATACAGGATTAACTATCTCAATCCTACAATTCTGTTAAAATGGTTTACCTCTCCTCTCTGTTAAGTGCCTCAATCCAACTTCAATTCGAATAAAATAAACATGCCTTCTGTTTTTAAACTTTAACTGCTTAAATTTATAAAATAATAACAGTCTAATAATAATACTTAACATTTTTCATAGAGTTTTATTTTTTTGAGAAATAGAGTACTTACACAGCACTTATGTAATTTAATAAATGAACCCAAGGGGAGGGGGGGCTTTAAAAAATGTTTAAATGTGACATTGACCCATCTCTAGTTTTAACATTTTCTTGCGATTAACATGTTTTGTGATTGTATCCATTTTACTACTATTTTATAGCGGCTTTTCCCCGATTTTCAGCCTGTGTGCGGCGTATGGTGGTGGATCCATGTTTCATCGACAGTAAAAAATCGGCGAAGAGATTCAGTCGGGGAACGCTTAAACAGTATCAAATACTCTTCTGAGGTGGTCATGTGAATGAGTTTTTGCTCTGGAATAAAAAATCGCGGACCCATCGAGCGAATTTCTCATCAAAATTTAGTTAAAATAATGGCGAGTTTGCTCTTTCGATACTTTCGATATGGCCACAGCCTCAGCTATCTCATCCATATTTAGCCGGCGATCATTTAAAACGCTTTTATAAACTATCTGCACAATTTCTTCAGATATTTGTCGTTTTTGGCCTGCCGGAACGAGGCGCATCTTCAGTGTTCGCGCGACTGCGTTTAAAGTTTGCAACCCAAGTTTTATCCGTCGAAAATAAAGGCGCTAACTCACCTAAAGTAGCATCGAACACAGCTTTAATTTCTAAAGGAGGTAAACCTTTAATATGAAAACATTTTATAACTGCACGTATCTCAATTTTTTTCATGCTCACATCACTTTAGAACTTTAAATAACTATAAAATGTAAACCACTTGACGCGCTCGCTACAAACTTTAAAGATGAACTAGCAAACATTTTTATCCCATCCTCGTAAATAAACCTCATATACAGATGGAGGACAAAATGACACTGTGAAATAATGGAAATGGAGGTTGGAGCACCCTTTGACTGAAGTACAGATTAAATGCGACGTGGGATAGATGCCTAAAGATCATGGACAATATTAATTTAAGGAAATTAAGCAATTCCCCCTGCAGAACGGTCTCTAATTATTATAAAAATAAATTTCATGGTTTTTTCGATTTTTCTCGAAAACGACTTTACAGCAAAAATATAAAGGATCTTTTTTGTAGGAAATTTTTTACAAAAAAAAAGTTAAAAAAAAACGTATATCGATAATTTCCAAGAAAAATCCAATTAATTATGTGGAAATTATTATTATTATTAAAAAATCACAAAAATCTAGATTAAAGGTGCTTCCTTCCACGCGGCCGCCGCATGCGGCTAACGCAATACGTTGGCCACAAAGCACTCCTACTCATGTTTTTAAATGTGCCTGGTTTGTTCGAGCGGCCCTTGTATGCGTCCGCTGTCAACGACTGCGATTGATGCGACTGGACTGCTGAAGAAGCAGTGTAGCCGCAGTCGTGTGTGCGTTTGATATTTTGTTGTTGTTTTGTGTGGAATGTCCGGTGTTTTTAACTGTTGAAAATTAAAACTTTATTTTTAAATGAGGTACTGGATTTTTATTACATATTTTAAGAGCTTTTTAAGATCCCAAATCCAATGATGTTTCTCACTTATTCGAAAAAAATCAGTTTAATGTTTTCCGAAGATCCTCCCAAAAATATATTGTCTGACTCTCTAACATATGGTTTCTTATGAAAATTGCCAATAATATAAATTTTTCGAATAAGTGCAATACATTATTGGGTTTGGGAACTTAATAGCTCCTAAAATACAAAAAAAAAAAAAACCAGGGCCGTTTTTAAAAAAAAAAAGGGATGAGGCAGCTCAAAGACGAAACGTGGGTTTTTTAAAAATCTAATAACACTATCTTGTAGAACAGAAAAAGTAGCAAGGAAATGAAAAATTATTTCTTACATCCATTAAAATAAAGTAAAAAAAAAATAAAAACGAAATCGCGAATAATGGGTTTTTTTCCCAAAAAAGTATGTATTCGAAATTTTTAAAGTTCTAAGGTGGCTTTTTTAATTAGCATAAAATTTTTAACTTTGCCTTATTTAACCACCTCGTATCTCTTCAAGTTTTCAGATCCTAATAATAAGAAAAAAATTTTTGGGGACACCCTGTACAAATTTACCGTAAAAAAATGGCTAATTTTTCCAAATGGGGTTATTGGATATTCAACTTTTGTTGTATGGCAGGGACTTTATACCCGTCTTTTATTAAGTCAAGAAAAAAACTAAACTGTGCTTTTTTTAAAAAAAAATTTTTTTTTTAAATTTTACTTCATCCTGTTGCAGATGTCGATTTATTAATGTAGTATAACAACCCTCATCGCGTCTTCGCTGAAATATAGGATTTATAGGGGGGATTCTTTTTGTTTCAGGTTGGCAAAATTTTAATAATATTTCGTCACCCCGTTTTTTTTTAACAATAAATATATTGCTAGACCATCCATCAGGACTCTTACCAAAGATTATTCCCTTTACATAATTTTTGCTATCGCGAGTTTGAGCCGCCCGGGCCTAAGAAACCACCTGATTAAACGGCGGCCGCATGGTTAGTCGATTGCGTGAGCCGCATGCGGCGGCCGCGTGGAAGGAAAATACCCTTTTAAAAGGGAAAAATTTTTAAAATTTTCCCATATTAATTGATTTTTTTGGGAAAACCCCCAGGGTTCCTTTTTTTTTGGTTTTTTTTTTTAAAAATTTTTTTTTGAGAAAAAACGAAAAAACCCCAAAATTTTTGCAAAAATCGGCTTTGAATTTTTACCGGACTTTCGGGGTTTTAGAGACCGTTCTGCAAAGGAATTGCTTAATATTCCTTTTAAAAATTTTCCCCCCCTTTTGATCTATCCCACGTCGCTTCAGTCTGTACTTCAGTCAAAGGGTGGTCCAACCCCCATTTCCATTATTTCACAGGTTTCGTATTATTTTGTCCTCCATCCGTATGTATGTAAACAAAAAAAAAAGGAAAATTTTCCTTTTTTTTAAACCCCTGTGAACAAAAAATTTGAGAACTTAAATTTTTTTTTTTTCTTAATAACCACTTTTAGACCACTCTACAGGGTGCAAATTTTTTGTTTTTTTTCTTTTTTTTTTTTAAATAATTTTGAATGACTTTTTTGATTCAGTATTGATAAAAGGTATTTACTTAAAATTGGAACAAGCTACAGTGATGAATAATGGAATGGATAGCAGAATACAGTTTGAGGTACTGGCAAGGCCAGTGTAACCTTGCTGTATAATGTTTAAAACTTACACACCTTCTGAGTAGCACAATCGAGAATTTATAAAATATCAAATAATATTAATTATATTTTGTTAAATAGGTTTATTCAGAAATTATCCGTACAAATAGGAATACCTAAAATGCTACAAGAAGCATAATAATTAAATTAAAAAATCGGAATAAATAATGCGGGCCTCTGAAAACTTTTGATACATTTCGATAAGAAAAGAATTAATCTTTAATATTTTTTTTGTAATTTTTGTGTTTTTTAGAGGAGAATTTTCATATGCTAAATTGGAGTCTAAAACATCGAACAAAGTCGGGTATTTCATTATCAGGGAAAGTGAGACCAACTACAATACTTACTACATTGACGTCTGTGTCAAGGACAGGTATGTTTAAATAATTTTTTATTATGAGCCTTAAAAGAAAAAAGGTTTGTTTCTTATTAGTAAGGAGTAATGGAAGCAAAAACAACTCAAACTAAATGTATTGCATTGGTTTCAGAAAGTGAATTACGTTATTCTTTAATTAAAATGGTCCAATTATATCGCAAATTATAATGTGCTGAGTTATTTGGACCTTTTTTAACAATATTTTGTGTGTTCTTAGTCATAAGTAAAAGCCATTTTCTTAATGGAAAACCTTACTTTTTGGTTCGTTTTTAGAAGCATCCCATTTTTTTTTTGTTACCTTTTATGGTACAGCAAATACATAGTATATAAAGGATTATTTTCAGTAGCGACAGAATTAATCTAATTGCTGGGAGAAATTCGCAATTTAAATTATTAGAATATAACAATAAATACCTGAAATGGCAAACATAAATGTTATGTATAATTTTTTTTTTTTTAGTTTGAAACCAAAGACCTTTAAATTAGAAAGATTTAAAGAAGACGAATTTATATTTAATGATGATGTGACTAGATATAAGACGATCCAGCAGCTGATGCAAGCTTACAGCGATCCCAATGGCGCTATTTACCTGAGGGAATGTTTACCACCTTCAGAGTCTGGTATAGTACCCACTCTATGAAATTTTCTAGTATTCAGGCGGTCCAGGAAAATGTGGGAAATCTTTCGGATATCAAAAAACATGTTAAATGAACACTACAATTTCATGTGAAGTTTTTTAGACATAACTATTGAATCAGTAGGTATGTTCCAATTTTACTTTAAGGGGTTTTGGTTTGATATGTTTAAAAAATCGATTTTTTGTATTTGGTCCCCTGTATCTCAGAGGCACTGTTGAGACACCTGTTTAAGGCAAATGTTTTCCCTCATCAGCACGGTATGCTAACACCTTGAGTTAAAGCCTTGTGTTCATCTTAGCTTCGGATCCCGTTTCATACGTAGCCAAGAGATTGGATCCCAGCAACTCTAGCGCAGGTCAAATGATCTACTGGGCCCAACCACAGACGATTTTGAACACAGCGGTTGGGTCTGCAGGCTTGATACCTAATACCCTTCTAAACAAAATACAGACAAATTTAAACAAGTTTAGAAAAAAAATGGTGTAGCTATTTACGTTGTGAAATTTATTTCACTTCAAACACGTTTTTCTCAAAACTTTTATATTTCCAAACGGTTTTTTTTCAAACTTATATTTTCCATATACTTCCAACATGAATCTGCTTAAACCGTTTTCCATTTCGAAAATTTTTGAGGTTTTTGATTTAAAAATTTTTTAAAGGTACTTACAAAATTAAAAAATCTGTTTTTTTCTTTATAAAACCGTTTTTAAAAGAAACCCCCTTCTCTGGTTTTTTAAAAAAAAATTAATTATTTTTTTTTGAAATTTGGCTTTTCCGTTTTTTTTTCCAATTTTTTTAATAAAGGTTACCTTACCTTAAAAATTTAAATTTAAAAAACAAAAAATTAAAATAATAAAAATTTTTGGAAAAAAGGGGCAAAAAAAAAATAAAAATTTTATTATTTAAGGAATAAATTCTAAATTTAAAAACCCAACAACCCCGAAATTGGTTTTTTAAAAAAATTTTTAAAAAATTTTTTTTTTTTTAAAATTTATAATTCTTTTTACCAAACAATAAATTAAAATTAAAAAAATTCCCTTTAGGGCTGAAGATTTTAATATTAAAATTGTAATTTTTTTTGTTATAAAAATTTAAAAAATTTGAATTGAATTGAAATTCAAGTAGGAAATGCAAATGGTGGATTCTGTTGCTGGTAGTCAGTTCTTTGGTTACATAATGGCTGGAGCAGGTCGATGTTATGCTGCTTCGACACGAATTCTTTGATAATTGTATTTGTCTGTTTGAAATTGGTTGGTTATGGGTATTATTTTATAGTAGTTGGTTTGATGAATTATGTAAGGGATTCCTGGGAATTTGTGCTTTTGCTATTATTCGAAGGGATGTAGTTTCAGCAATTTCAAGGTTCTATAACCCTGTTTTTCGTAGATTAAGAAACATTGTATCACCATATTCAAGGAGAGGTCTGCATTTGGATTTGTATATTTGACTGGCAGTTGTTTTGCTTATTCCTTGGTCCTTGTATGTTAAAGTTCTGAAATGTTTGGCTCTGGCTGTTGGTTTCTTTTTGGTAGTAGATGTGTGTAAGTTAAGTTTATTATCTATTATTATTCCTAGGTATTTCACTAACGCTTTTGGCTTTATTTCCAGATTGGCTATCTTAAATGTAGGGGAATTATATCTTTAATATTGTGGTGAAAGATAATAAACTGCGATTTTGCTGGGTTAGGATGTAATCTTCATTGGTAAAACCATGTTAGTGTTTTGTTTAAATTTTGCAGATTTTTAATAGTATGTGATAAGGACTTAGCATGTGCTATCAGTGCAGTATCATCAGCAAATTGTATCATGTATGTATGTAGATTAATCTCTTGATTTGTGCTGTATATATCATAGCAATATATATTATATAATAATGGCGATAGTGGTGATCCTTGGGGGAATCCTTGCTCTGGTATGGTTCATTCATAAATTATTCATACAAATAGTGGGACTTGAAATGCTACTAATAGCATAAAAATTAAAGTTAAAAAAAGAATAAGTTGCCAAAATCGTAAAAAATATTCCGTGCCTCTGACAACTGATTCACTGATTTTAGCAAATTTTGAGGCGGAAGATTTTTGTATATTAAAATACTATAATAGGATTTTCAAAGACTTTTGTTATATAATACAAAAGAAAGTACTTCAGATATTCTAGAGCACTTATTCAATTTCACCAGTTGTAACTGTACTTGAAACTTCAAACGCGTTTTTCTTAAAACTATGTTTTTCAAACTTTCCTCCATCATATCTTTATCAAATTTATAGGGTTGATTCAGCATATATTATTACCCCAAAATTTAACATATTTCTATTTTATTTTAACAAAAAGTTGACAAAAAACACATAAAATTCAAAATTTTTTGTTCCGAAGTCTGTCAAAAATCCAATTTTTAAAATTTTCCTTTCATAATAGTTTATTCCATGTATTTAATCGTAGAGATTAAAACGCCGTCGATTTTTTTAGTTTCAGATAAGCCAATAAGCTAATTTCGTGGAAGGAGTGAGGGTCCATTTTTTCAAGGCAGGTGTCTTCAGAGCGCTATAACTTTGGTTCTAATGAATATTTTTAGCTAAAAATTTATATGTATACTCTTGAAACTCTTATAAATAAATGATAGAAACTCCAATGCTCTATCTCTTTATTAGTCCTCACAAAAGAATCCCAAAAAATGCATAAAAATCAGACCGTAAAACCAGAGAACCTCCGTAATAAGACAATGTTGTAGGGGATTCTCTTACAGATAGCTCTTCATTAAATGTCTTGATACCTCGGGGGCCGTTTGCATTAACTAAAAGGGATTTACAAGTGTAAAAAGGTAAAAAATAGAGTCTGCTCGGAATGTAGTGAGTAAAACCAGTGTAGTAAAAGCTGTTTTAAGTTTTGGTTAATAAGAAAAATAGCGCATTCTAAGAATATGAAAATTATTTTACAGGTGCTTTTTAAAATTTCAGAAACATTTTAGGGGAAATTTTTAGTCTCAGGTAAGGTTTGAACATTTTGTGGAGTCATCCAACGAGTACATTCCTTATTTTTGTTACAAACAATGTGTCTAAATTATGTCGGAAACTATTTTTAAATGTTTTTTTCCTATTTTCAGATATTTTTTAGCTAATTTTTTGAAAGTGCTACAATGATGACTAATGAATGGATATCAGAATATGGTTTGAGGTACTGGGTTCACACACAACCAGTGTAACCTTGCTGTATAGTGTTAAAAACTTACACAACTTCTGAGTAGCACAAATGAATATATTTTGGAATGTTCTAGTTTGATTTTATTGAAATATAAATTAAATGTTGCTGTAAATAGCTTAGGTGGTTCCGTTAATCTGAACATATTAAATATTAAATAATAGTGTCCCAAATGACACCAAAAAGACGTTGGAAACTAAATATTTTTATACAGGGTGCACGGAAAATTTGTGTACGAAAGTGTCAAATGACTCCTGGCGTCAAAATAGATCGATTTAATCGACTTACTTACATTTGAAATTGATATTTACCGGCTAAATAAAGAATTTGATATCTTTAAACCCCGGAAGAAAAAAAGACATAACTCAAAAAAATTTTTTGTTTTATGGTAAAAAATTTTTTATTGTATTTTGACTAACCTTATTTCACAAAATTGATATAGTCAAAAGTTAGTAGTTTTTTTTCTAAATTTGGAAACTTTAACGTATCGGACATGACGCGGGTTTTGATGATTTTTTGCATTTTTTTGGGGTTTATTGATCCCGAATCTAAAATCAGTTATTTTTGGCAACCTTTGGGTTTTTTAGTTGTGATGCCTCAAGTGGACTTATCTCAAAATTCTTCCTTCTTGAAATTGATTATTATCAAATTGGAACA
This sequence comes from Listronotus oregonensis, assembly GCA_019359885.1. Taxonomy (NCBI): domain Eukaryota; kingdom Metazoa; phylum Arthropoda; class Insecta; order Coleoptera; family Curculionidae; genus Listronotus; species Listronotus oregonensis. Next base: position 140,820 of record JAHBCN010001451.1, read on the forward strand.
TTCACTTACATATTAAAAAAATACAATAAAATGTACAATATTTTTATTGTCTATTTTGTAAAATACATCTTAAATAAACTTTGTTTACGTTGTAAAAAACAGGGGGTCCCAACAGTATTGGTAAATATACAGCGTGTCTGAAAAAAAGAGTTTTGATTACGTTTTTTTTTAAAAGGAACGCCTTGTATGTTTTGCTAAATTTTTATTAGATTCAATTCTACATTAAAAATGTCAAATATACTATACGTCAATTGTTGGTTTTTGAGATAATTAAGTAACTAATAAAAGAACTAAATTTCACCCGACACTAAAAGAATTATTTTAAAATAATTATGACAGAATATAGATAAAAAACGGTCAGCAGTTTAAACATATACGATAGGATGTTATGTTAATTGTTTTTATTTTTTAATCGTTTTTAATTATTACATGAGTAAATCAGATAATACTACAAGTCGTTATCTCAAAAACCAGCAATATTAATTGACGTATAGTGTTATACATTTTTGATATAGAATTGAATAAAGTGTCAAAATTTGGCAAAATATACATGGCGTTCCAGGTCAAAAAAAAAGTACTTAACAATGAAAACTCTGTTTTCGAGACAGCCTGTGTATTTAAATACTGTTAATAAAATTAGTGTTACCAAACACACATTTTTTATTTAAAGTTTTTTTTGTATCATGTACAAGAGCAGACATATTTAGTTTATAAATAGAGTTAAGACATCCTGTATATGTTGTAGAAATAAAAAACTGGATATATTTGAGGTGTTTTTTACTAAAAATAAGCAATATAATATTGTAAATTTTGGTGTATTTGTTTAAGTACCCAATTAGTGTATTTTTTATTTAAAGGAATCAGTTTAAGAAGGAAGAATTTTGGAAAGTGTACCTCCATACAGGGTTAGCAACCTACTATAATTATAGTAGACATCAGTGGCGGCTCGTGGGTTAAAAGTA
>JAHBCN010001452.1:0-117444 GCA_019359885.1 Listronotus oregonensis
TCATTGAATCAATTATTTTTATAAGCGTACCAAACCAAACGTCCCAGCGATGGTCGATCGGCCGATATGGTGACACATGGCACACTGGACTGGTTATTGATTGGCATGAACGTTTGCACTGTTTACAGAAGTAAATTATAGAAAAAATATCGCAGCATAAGTAACAAAAATAGTCATCGAACGAATGATTGCAAGCGGAGCGGCAAAGCCAAGCCAGTCGCCAGCCAGACAACACAACTTCATTCGTTACGTTACTTTCAGTCTTTCAAGTCGGGTAGTGATTCGATCACTGCGAGCGTACGCGATTCGATCGTTCAATATTTATAAACGAATCGGTCACTGTGATCGAATCATTCACGATTGACGCTTCTCTACATGTGTCAACACTGTCAAGAAGCTCTCCAGCGGGGTGTCGCTAGACGCGAGTGATAAAACTGTTTCATTTTAATATTTTGTCTGTTAGTCTTTTAGGCAAGAAAATATGATTTTTGTAATAATTTTGCCTGAAAATTTACTTGATCCGTTTATTTTTTTATTTAGTCGTGACAACGGTGACTTGGGCCATTTTCCTTTTAATCTGAGCAAACATGAACTTTTGAAAAAAACTGGACTGCCATTTTCTTCCGAGGCCGACGGTATATTGACGTTAAAATGTGAGGGGCCCAAATTAATATTATATTTTGGGAAGAAAATTAAATTATGTCCCAAAACTACTGGTCCTGATGGTATTTCCAACAGAGTTCTTAAAGTACTGCTCCGAAAAGGTTTAATTGCCATAACCAACATCGCAAATGCGATACTTCGACTTGGTTATTTCCCCGCCAGATGGAGGCATGCCATTGTTATTATGATTCCCAAGCCTGGGAAAGACCCCACGTTTCCTCAAAACCAACGTAACATTAGCCTAACAAGCTCTGTTGCGAAGGTGGTGGAAAGGATAATTCTAAACGATTTATCCAACACACTGAGGAACTACAAGTCATCCCCAACACTCAGTTCGGTTTCCGTTCCAAACACAAGTGCTGAACAACAAGTTCTTCGACTTGTTGAGCTCACTACCGAGGGCCTGAACAGAAGAGAAGGACGGGCGTTGTGCTATTCGATGTTGAAAAGGCTTTCGACAAGGTTTGGCATAATGGACTGTTATTCAAACTGTACACCTTTGGCTATCCGACCTATATGATTAAAATTATTCAATCATATCTTAGAAACAGACAAATTCAAGTCAGAGTCAACTCAGCCCTCTCCACACCCAGAACACTAGAAGCCGGCGTACCGCAGGGCGCCGTGCTTGCCCTGCACTTGTTTAGTGTTTATACACATGACATTCCTGCCTCGAATCTGACACACACGGCATTATATGCCGACGACACTGCCATCATTGCACGCTCCCAAACCCTACTTTAGTCACTGGCCAGACTTTCAAGAGGCGACAACAATCTCCATGAATTCTGCAATTCTTGGAAGATTAAAATCAACCCTAACAAAACCCAAGCGATTCTTATTCATCGCAGACGCATACGCCCGGAAGACAACGTCATCCTAAACAACCACGCCATTCCCTGACCGACACTGTCAAGTACCTCGAGTCATTCTGATTCGTCTCACGTTCGCCGCACATCGAAAAATGCTTACAGATGGGTCGCATGGCCCATTCCAAGCTACTACCACTCCTACACAGGAACAGCCCGCTAACTATCAGAAATAAACTTCTTCTGGTAAACTCAACCATTCGTCCAAGTATGTCTTATGCCTCCGTAGCCTGGGGCTACGCGGCAAAGTCATACATCTCAAGACTCACCTCTTTTCTAAACCGCATGTACAGAAATGCGGCCAACGTCCCCTGGTTTGTACGCAACATGCAAATTCAAAGAGAATTCGAACTCACACCCTTTGATTCTTTTATCAAAGAAAGAGCCAAAAACTCTACCTCATAGCTGAAAACCATCCAAACCCTCTGATCCGAGGACCATCTGGGTATGATCCAGCTCTCCAAAGGCCCCACAAAAGACCAAAAATTCAAATTTTGGACTAAGTACTTCAGGATGGTACCGGTACCTACAGGAAGGACCCGGGTACCACCCACCCCTGGCCTCTCGGCCTAGCCACTTAAAAATCCGATTTCTGGATTGTCTCTGAGTCACTGGGGCAAGGGCCCCAGCTTCTCAGTCACTTAAACCCCACTCCGCTAAGCCAGATTTCAGGCTAAGCCAAAAACTTCAAAACCCCAAACAACCGTGATAGCCAACATGGCAAACACGTAGTGAGGACTTGCTCAGCCAAAAGGAGAGCGAGGGGTGGTTGGCAAGCCTAGGGGGAGTTCGGAGGGCCTGTAAGCCCTACGGGATCCTTCCAGGTGGGACCCTTACTACCCTTACTACTGTCCCAAAACTATTTACTGTGTTTCAAAAAGGCCCTTCCTAATATACGCCACTGGCTGATAGCACGGCCAAGCGGCAAGCCTGCCTCTAGCAGGTATATGATCGGAGATTTGAACATATGTGTTTGACAAATGTTCATTTGTTAGTGAAAAGTGCTGTCAACAAAAACAAAATTTCGTGTGTTTATCTTGATAATCAGTACTTAAGTTCTTATTTGAGCTCCTTAATTCCTATTATCTTATAATAAGAAAAAAAGCTCTAACAATTAAACTTTGACAAAGAGTCTAAATTTTAGAGGACATGGAAATTTTATAAAGGGTACTTTCATTATTTTTAGGTATGTAGAAAATTACCTACTTACCCATCGTTAAAAAATGGAAAATTCGGGGACAAACATTGAGCTTGAATGGGTCGAGAGTACCAACACTGCCTGGGCCCAAAAAGACACAGATAATATAGCAAATCGAGATTTGGTGCAATCAATGTATGATGTATTACTCCAAAATAAGGAAGTACGGCTAATACCATCTACCTTTTCCTCCTATAATGACGTCCAAGCTCTGCCTAGTTTTCAGTATGAAGCTCCTACTATTAGCGAACTAAATGGGTTTTTAAATACTTTATTAACATCTCAGGTAAAGTCTATTTTCTATTAGGCAAACAGTTTTTTTTAACCGTCTATTGTACATGTTTTTGCATGTAGATATTTTAGTATATTTGTGGCACTAAAAAAGCTATTAAAGTTGCAAAATTCTTTAATCTTCAAAATTTGGTAAAATTTAAGGTAATTGTCTAGAAAGTGGCCGCAACTCCTGATTTTGACCAAATTTGGTATACGGGTTTTTTTTTGGGCGCTGATCACGAATATGAAAATTTTTTGGCGGAAACGTTTGTTTTCGAGATATCCATCATCAAAGTTGAAAATCAAACTAACCTCATTTACAATATTCCTCCTTCTTTTTGTACAGAATTCTTGATTTTTACACTAAATTGGAACACAATAGTTAATAAACACCTTTTAAAAACTTGTTTTTATATTTATTTTATACCTATTTTTAATTTAATTGTAAAAATCTACTTTCAAACGCTGCAACCAGGTATACAATATATACACAACATGGCCGCCCCGTTAGAAAGTAATACTTGGCAATTTAATGAAGAAAAAGGTGTAAAATAAACAAAAAAAGTTTTTAAAAGGTGTTTATAAAATATTGTTTGCCACTTTAGTGTAAAAATCAAGAATTGTCTACAAAAAGAAGGGGGAATATATAGTGTAAATGAGGTTAGTTTGACTTTCAAGTTTGATGATGGATATCTCAAAAACGAAACGTTTCCGCCAAATATTTTTTTCAGATTCGTAATCAGCGCCCCAAAAAACCCCCGTTTGCCAAATTTGGTCAAAATTGGAGTTGCGGCCACTTTCTAGACAATTACCAAATTTAAGTTTCTTGTTCAGTACACTGCCTATAAAACAATTTTTAATTATCTGTAAAAAAATAAATAATGCTAAATCCACTAAAGTATATATTGGTTCTTAAATAAGAAAAAAAACCAGCTGATTCATAGTTTGAAGGTTGCTTCACTTTTACAATAGAAGCTCTACTAATGTTGGAAAAAAGCATACACATCTTTTTTACCTGTTTGTTGCTTTTAGCTACAACTAGCAAAAGAAATATGTTCCTCCACACAATTTTCTATGATACTGAAACAGAGGATGCTGATATTGAAGCGTATATATATTGCTCTGATGATGAAATATCATGATAAAGACCATGCAGCCGAAGGCCAAGCTATGAATGTCAAGAATGCACTTGTTGTAAGCTCTGGTATAAGGGAAGCAATGTCAGGTTAGTAAAAAATACACACACTAAAAAACAGGGGACAAATTGAAGTTCTTTTCAAGTAGGAGGAGATGAGTCAAATAATATCTGATTTCTGTTTTTTTTTTGTTAGTATATGTTGGTGTGTAACCAAAAATTATATTAATTGTAATAAATCCACCCTGTAACTTTTATGAATTTTTAAAAAAATATTTTATTGCAATATTCTTAATTTTGACTTTAAATAACCCTGATTGGGTTAAAGATAAAATCTGTTTACACAAATAGCAGTTAAGGAATGCCTGATGTTTTTTCAATTTTGAAGGTGGAAATAATTATAGAGCAAGTCCTCTATAATAATGTGTATCCAAAATTAAATTTAATTCCTGAAAAATCCTTATGTTTTAAGTTTTAAGCCTATTTCATCTGAGCAATAAGAAATATCAATAGTATGAAGAGATCAAGAACAATATACTAATGCCAATGAGAATATTGAAATGTTGGATGGTGCTTTGTCCACTTTGGGTGTATCACCACCATCAAAATTGGAAAAACATCAGGCATATCTTAACAAGCTAGTTTTATGTTCAGACATGGTCCTTAGGCTGGCATAATAGCAAACCAGTGGATGAATTGTTACACAAAATTTGTTTCAACAACATAAACAATATAAACATGAACATATTTTATCATATTTTATTATCATTTTATAAAATAAATGGCGTTTGTGAATTAATTCAATTTCTTATACAACTTTCATCTGCTTTTTTAACCTCGCAGGGGAAGAAGGACCAAAAATACCATTTTCCTGAATAATTAGACGCCTAATTTTTTTTTCTGTAACTTAAGTTGAAGTTTTTTTGTACAAAGTTTTATAGTTGCTTGATAATTAAAAAATATACAAAAATAAATAAATTACATTCTAATAGGCTCCCAAGCACTGCTGGAAATTGGCGTCAAAACAGGACTTAGTCTCCTATTTTCTCTCTTGCAACAAAACTGGCAAGTCAGTGGCATCCTTGGAATCCCATCATTGTGTAATTCAGTATTGGAGACAACTGTGGACCTGATTAAAAAACTGCCTCCCCTGTGCTTATCAAATGATGCTCAGTTAACCAGCCTGGGTATTACTAGTTTGGAACAGGTAGGTGCGCCTAATATTCTTGTTAAAGCAATGATAATATAAAAACATTGTTTTAAGGTGTGTGATTTTCTTAAAAACGCTGTTCTTCATGAAACCGCTGCCGACACTAAAGGAAAATTGTTGGCTTCTGAAATACTGCTGGGTTTAGCTGTCCAAAGAGGTTCTTTAAGATATCTACTGGAATGGATTGACATTGCTTTGGAGGCATCCTGTAATCAGACTATTGAAAGGTTTGCCATATTTTTTGAAAGTAACAACCTTGTTATCGTTAAATAAAACAATTTTTGAAAAATGGCTCACTTATTTAGTGTAAAATAATGCTTTCTATATCAATTAAAAATAAAATTATTAGACCTGTCATGATCGTGATATATTTTTTTAAAATGACAAAAAAAATTTCAACATTGTTCTGAAATAGCTTGATTTTCGTAGACGTTTTAAGAACAGGAGAGTTGTATGTTTCTTATGATCATGTTATTTGGTTAAATTATCTATTTGAATAACTTTACTTTTTAGTTTTTAATTTATTTCATCCTTTTCTAGTACCTTCTTTTATTATTGTACCTTTTATTTCCAAACTTCTACAGGTTAGTCAAAGTTAACAGTTAGAAAGATATTTTTTACCCATTACATGTTCTGCTACAAAATAACTGCTTATTTTTTTAGTGATGTTTTTGCAAAAGTCATCTATCAACTTAAAGGAGGAAAAGACGCAAATTGCTCTGAACCCATTTCTATGTACCAGGCGGCCATGTATCTTTTGGAAGCTTTGTCTTTTATGGCAGCTGACTGTGGTAAGCAATTAATATGTAGTGATTATTAAATATTGGATCTAAATCAGCAAAGGCCTATGTTTGCTTTGTCTTGCTAAATTAGTTTTAACAGAATTATGTTTAAAACTAAAACAGTAAAAAGTTTTATGTTATACTAGATGAAAAGCCTGTCTCCGCCAGGCGAGAGACAATATTAAGTAGCCTCTGTCTCCGTAAGACGCCTTCCGTACGGCTAACGGTAAAAAACACTTTTTTGCTCCTATTTTTGTCCCGGGGGCGAAATTCAAAAAACGGGCTTTGTTAGGTTCTAGCCACTGCTAAAGACTACCACTGTGCCAAATTTCATGATTTTAGCTCAGGCCATAACTTCAGAATCAAGTGGACAGACAAATAAATATATATACCTACCTACATATAAATATATCCACATTAGTAAATTATATATATATATATATATATATATATATATATATATATATATATATATATATATATATATATATATATATATATATATATATATATATATATATATATATATATATATATATATATATATTATATATATGTATATATATATATATATATATATATATATATATATATATATATATATATATATATATATATATATATATATATATATATATATATATATATATATATATACATAGATGTCGGAAAGTAAATTTATCTAATAAAACATATAATTATTGATAAATTACAGGTGGTGGTTGTTCTGCTGTCGAATCGACAATGTGCGATTCTGAGTTGGGAGTTTATGAAAAATCAGATGTGTATGTTTGGGGTAGCAATTCATCTCATCAGCTTGCCGAAGGGCAACATGAAAAGATTTTATTACCTGTCAAGTCCAAGATATTTAGTCAGGTTCAACAGGTAAGCTATTTTATGTAAAACGTTTTTATTGTGGCTTCCAATATAGGTACCAGGTGGTATAATATGTAATTTTTAATGGGGTCGATTATTGTTTATTGAAGAGCATGCAAATCTATGTCCCTGGTAAAAACTTTAGATTTTTCAATTACACTGTCTGCAAGTTCGATGCTAATATATTTTTAAAAATTATTTTATTTTCGCCTCATATTTATGAACAACAATAATAAAAAAAAACCAGTTAGTTGTCATTTTGAAATTTAGTGCTTTATCATTATCAAAAAATCGTACAGCGAAAATATTTAAGTTGTATTTAAGCAGAAGAATTAAGTTAAGTTAAACTAAACTAAAGTAACAAATCTCAAGGACTATGACATTGGCAATACTTACATGCTTCAATAAATTATTAATACTATTACAAATAATATCTTGAAAATAAATTTAAGATTTAAAAATGTTTTTAAATATTCCTCCTTTGGCTGCTAGACAATAACCCAGACATTCATAAAATTTTCTTCTTACATTGGCTAGCTAGTGAATTGAAATTTTGTTGTATTCTGTAAATTCTGTGCATTTTTAACTCGTCTAGATTAAAGTAATTTTTATCCTTGTATATCTTGCTTTTTAAATGGCCCCAGAGGAAGAAGTCATTTGTCGAAATATCAGGAGGAGGCTGGCCAAATTATAGTGTGATGTAGGCCAATAACATTTCCATTAAAAGCATAGTGTAAATATTTCCGAACAGCCAGGGTATTATGTGTCGGGCAGCCATCCATTTGGTACTAAACTTCCCGATTTTCCCTGGAGGCATCATTTAAAGTAGGTAAAACTTGTTCTTCGAGTAGTTCAAAATAATATTTTGCATTCAAATTTCGATTAAGAAAAAATGATCTAATAATAATAATCATCGTTTCGACAAATCAGTGTTGGTTTTTTTTGCTCCAGTATCGGTAATTTTGATGATTTTGGTTCATTGTTTAACGTAAATGTGCATCCATCAGTAAAACAAATATTTTAAAAAAATTCTCTGTCCATATTTGCCCTTTCCATCATATTAAAGCAAAATTCCTGTCGTCTTATTACATCCCCATCCCTTAGCTCTTGATGTCTTTCATATTTATATGAAACGTATTTATGCCGTTTCAAAATCCAGAGCGTTGTTGAGTGATCTTTTCCTATGATATCCTGAAGTTTCCTTGTGCTCACCTTTCCTTCATTTTCTTCCAAGTGCAATAAAACTTCCAAGTCTCCATCATCTCATACATTTTCTTCTCTTTAATATTCCCTTGCTTCACATCTGCTGTTACCTTTGGTCGTAAATTTTTTGATCCTTGGTCCTATCGACTGTTGATTTTCTGGGTATCGGTCTATTCGGATAATGAGCAGCGAACATATCTTGTACCTGTTGATAACAATTTCCTTGATAGTACCATTTAGTCATCAATACTTTTTCTTCAGTAGTGTAACTCATCGTTAATTTTTTCGCTGTACGAGTTTTTGAAAATGATGAAGCACTAAATTTTAAAATGACAACGTTAGTTCACTTCGTTGGTTCACAACTAACTGGTATTTTTATTGTTGTTCATAAATGTTAGGCGATAATAAAGTAACAATTTTTAAAAATATATTAGCATCTAACTAGCAAACAGTGTATCCGAAAAATCTAAAGTTTTTACCATGGAAGTAGATTTAAATACTTTTCAATAAACTTCCATTAAAAATTACATGGGATTTCCTATATCCCACCCGACGATGCACCACCCGGTATATTAGAATAGTATAGAGGGAAATTCAGAATTTACCCCTATCAATAAAAGAAATTACCTAGAATGCAACTAGAAGAACGATACTAAAAAACTAACCTGCAAAAATCGTAATAAAAATAAATGTTTTGCCCGACTTTGAAAATGGGAAGGCGCGAGATTTTTTTTTTGTAAAAGTAGCTTTTATAGATGAAATAAAAGGGATATTTTAAAATAAGATGAATTTATTGTTTAAAATATAGGATAAATATCTTTGCACAAATTTCTTATAAGTTTATCAAGAGGTAAGTAACCTTTCATGCTTCATCAATTCTAAAATATTAGCACCTTAATCTATATCGTTACGGTCGTTGGCTTTTCCTAATATATCTTTAAATTTGACCATATTTGAACCCGTTTTTTGATAACACTAATAGCAAGTCATGCTTCAGAATGTGCTGCGGTTTATTTTTATTATTTAAAGTGTTGGTAGATATGATGAAATACATTTAAAAGTTGATCATCTATTTTCAGTTTTTAATTTAATAGTTCATGACCGAAAGTAATAAAATAGAAACTGAAGAGTCCAAAATTTTTATCAAGCAGTGAAATTTTATAGATTAAATTTTGTAGGTCAAGGTTGATTTTATAAAATGTTTACTGATGTTTTTGAAAAAAAGAAATATATAATTGCTTTAATATGATACACTTATTAAGGTGTTTTCTAAGTTGGAAATATTTTTTGCCTGAAATATTTCTTGCTACAATTTTTATACCTACTCACGCGCACTATTTGGTTTTTAAAAATTGCTCCAGTTTTTGTAACGTGTCTGAAGAATACGGCAGGCGCCTTTTTTTTTGCAGCTGTCTGGCTATTTTGATGAATATTTATTTAAGTAATTTTTAAGGTGCCAACCTTAAAAGATTTTGACTGTATACAATTTTCTTAACCTAAATGAGCGTCGACCGTTGGTTAAATAACAATTATATCATAATAATATATATTATAACAAAATATCATGTAAAAATATTAAATATTACACTGAGGGGAATTAAAAAAGTAGATTTTATTTCGATGTTGGAGTATTTTACTTTCTGTATATTTTCTAAGTAAAATGATTTTGTTTTTTTTTGTATAATAAACATACAATATATTTATTTAAATCATTTTGTTTTTTGGCTTATGTCTATAAATCGAAACAATCATGCATCATATCAAAGAAAAAGTCGTAAAAATACATAAAAACGAATATAAATATTATTATGGTGCAGAAACTTGTATAAAATGTAGCAACACTGTCTACGCCGGCATGGTAAAATAGGTCCCTTACACAAATTGTTTGGTGCATTATGACGACACGTAGTATTAAAATACCCAGATGTTGTGTTGACATGGACGTCAGTTCTGTTATAATGGTTTGCATATAAAACCTATTTGGCAGAAGTATTACGTAGATATAAAGGGTTATTTTTAGCAGTTAAGAAAATATGTGCTTTTTTATTTTGTGTTACCTACCCTTTAAACACAGTAAAATTTTTCTTTACAAATGATATATTTTTTAGATTGAAGCAGGCCAATATTGCACGTTTGCGATACACTGGGACGGATATGTCAGCGCATGTGGAAAAGGCAGTTATGGACGGCTAGGCTTAGGAGAATCTTCCAACCAACCTTTGCCAATGAGAGTTCTGTTAAATAGTGTTGTTAAAAAACTATCTAGCTCAAAAGGTACATACGAGAATTGTGCCAAAAATTATTGCCATAATTGTGCTGAATATTAAAACAATAATTATCTTGTACCTTACATGTTCAATAATTTTAACTAAAATGAGTATGTTCTATATTTTTTATTGAGGAAATGCGCTAGAACCTTCGCGGAACAATAATTTTCGGGATCGGTAATGTCGGTTCAGCCCAAGAACACCTAATTTAATTAAAGAGGTTACCCATTCGTCAAATTTGTTCTGAAATTTAAATGTATTTTCAGAATTTCATATTCTGATTGTTGAGCACGAACTTTTAATTCAACACACATAATATGTAGGTACTAGAAGACAGAAAGGCTGTGTTGGGTGTGTTTTTGGAGGGATTTCTTCTCTTTATTTTTCATTCAATAAATGAAATAAACAATATATGAAAACATCAAAATATTTTAGATAATTTTGGCCATAAAATCAGAAGCACTTAGCAATCTATTTTTTTTTTCAGGTACTTACCTTACCTTATTTGACAATTTGTTAGAAAACTATTTGTGCCCGTGGGCTTTACAACATTTTAAATTATTCTTATAATAAAATTTATTTTAGGTTCTGATGGTCATACACTAGCCTTGACAGAAGACGGTCATATTTACAGCTGGGGTGATGGCGATTATGGCAAACTAGGCCATGGAAATTGTAACACTTATAAACAGCCTGAACGTATCGTTGGACCGTTTTTAGAGAAAACGGTTAAATATGTCGACGCAGGTTACAGACATAGTGCTGCCATAACAGAAGATGGAAGGTTATGGACATGGGGTTAGTCAAAATATTGCATTACTTCTACGATCTTCTGAACAAGTTTTATTATCCAGTACTTGCTTTTGTTTCTTCTAAAATATACAAAATTATGTTTTAAATTTTTTATTCTCACGGATATACTTGCGAACGTCTTTAAAGGTATTTTTACGGTTTTAAAGATTTCTTGCATACTTTTTTTAAGTTGGGGATTTCTCTATCTCCTTTGTCTATAACAAAATAAATAGGTAGAAAAGAGACATAAACAACAGAGCAGGAATTTGACAGAAGAAACAAGCAGAAGCAAATAATTAACAAGGCTAGATGTTTGCCGAGTTTATAGTGGTAGAATATTGCCATATATTAATACATGTACAGGGTCGTCCATCGAGGACTAAATAGGGCAGGCGCGTGTGCGTTAAAATTTAAAAGAATTTATAAAATCTCGTCTTTTAATAATGTATTGTACGTTGCAGTTTATTAGGGAATGAATAAAATAGTATAAGTATTTTTCAAAATTTTCGATTCCAAAATTTCGGTCGGTTGATGATTCAAGAAGAAGCATTGCTTCCTTAGCTTCCATGGATAACAGGCTGCTGGAGCAGAGCTTTATTTGTGATTTTTTTTGTATTTAAAAAAATATATATGAAATAGCATTTTTTTCTGTAGAATACAAGAGAATACCTAAGAAAATGATTTAAGTAAAAACATAAAAGGTACACATAAAATTAACACCTTATTTATTGATTGATTTTTGAAAACGTCTCAATTTTTTTGATACCTTCCAATGAAAATAATTTGTATTAATTTTTAGTAATACCAGAAATAGTCTAGTTATGTGTTTCACTTTTACCAATATGTATTAAAAGTAGTAATAACCGCGAGACTGACATACTTCGAGTATTGTTTTTTGGATTTTGGCATTCTAGGTATTTATTATTACCTTCTTTAATTTTCTAATTTAAATTGCAAATTTCTGGTTTGAATTAAATTCATTCTGTTGTTACAAATGGATATGTGTTTTTTTTTATTGAGACTTACAAAAAAATGGAACGCTTGCACAATCGAACCAATAAATAATAAATATAAAAGATATATACTGACAAATTAAATTTTAGGGATTCTTGTTTTATAAAACGTTAACTTGTATTAACAACTGGAAGCTTAAAAAAAACTGAAGATTACATACACTGTTTGTACTGCTGTTTACCAATTTTTTTGTAATTTGTTTGGTTCTATCGATATTTTTTCGGCCGTTTTACTTTCTGCTGTTGTTTGCTTATATATGATAGATCTTCAAACTTTTTTGCCTCATGGACTATTGACCATGTTATAATAATAATACATTTTTGTAAATTCATTAAAATCCTATGTGTTTTTGACAGCTGACACACCTAAACCTAGGAAAATCTTTAAAAGTTGTGATATAATATTTTTGAATAAATTGTAATATTTTCACTGAGATATTTTGTTTAAATTTAAAATTATTTTGCAATTCAGGGGAAGGAGAACATGGGCGCCTTGGTCACGGTGACTATGCTGCCCGCAATGTTCCCACGGTGGTGGCTGACTTAAGAGATATCGGTCAAGTTGCCTGTGGCAGTTCTCATACTCTAGCGGTGTCTCGCGATGGAAAAACTGTATGGTCTTTTGGAAGTGGCGAGCATGGAAAATTAGGGCATGGAGAAATCGCTAAAGTAAGTCTAATTTAGTGCCTTTTTGTGTGTTAAAGCGTTGAAATAACTATGTAGGTGAATACCAATCGGTAGTTCTTATATTATTAGATTAGATTATGTATTTGGAGTTGGCATATAAGTCCTTCACCGCTAAAACCTTGTCAGATTTATTGTGGTACTCCGAACTGATTTAGAGCTTCTCCCTATATCTTGCTGGTTTAGGCTTCTCTTTACCTAGCCTTACTAACCTTAGCCTGCATAGTGCCCCACCCTGGTACCACAAATGTTCTGGTGTTTGTTTTTTCGCCTGACAGCACCTACAGGAGCTATCCTCTGCCAGGCTTATTCTTTCCAAGTGCTTGTTTTGTCTGCAGTGCCCTGTGAGTTGATCCATCATTATCCTTCCAGCTGTGTGACTGTACTTTAAAAGGTCCGAAGTAAACGTGGGTGAAAAGCCTTTGATATAAAGCTTTTCCCGCCGTTGTCCTGGTTCTTTGCACCACCACTTGTTTGTCTATCTAGTTCTTAATAGATATTCTAAAAAGACCTCCTGAGATCCCACAGGGGGGTTCGGAGCCCCTTATCCTTTTGTTGGAGCCTTCTTTGGCTAACTTGTCTAATTCTTTGTTGCCTAGTTGACCTTAGTGGCCTGGAACCCAGGCCACAGTTAGCTAGTTGAGCAGAGCAGGCAGGGCATTTGTACAGTCTTTGGCCAGCTTAGAACTGATTTTTTTAGAGCTGATTGCCTTAATAGTCGCTTGATTGACTGAATAATAACCATATTTTTGCTCTTTATTCTTCTACTTTTGATTTCTATGGCACAGTGGTTTATTGCTGCAATTTCCACTTGAAACACTGTGGCATGCTAAGTCCTCTAATGGCTTCGTTATTTAGCCATGGCTCTTGTAGGAGGGCAATGGGGTGGGAGCGAAAGCGGGAGAAGGACTCCTTAATAGAGCCTTCTTCATTATGGCAATATCCTCAGGTTAATTGGTCTCCAAGGACCTTTTTAGCGGACTAATGCCACTTTCGGTAAAGGTCTCCTCGGCTTCGCCCTCCCGCTCCTCTTCCTGTATAGTTGTATCTTCGGCCTTTGATGTGCTGGGCTTAGAGTCCATAGCAACATCTTGGTTCTTATTTCTGGTCAAGCTTTTTCCCTGCCTTTTTTTTTCTGAATGTGAGTATCCCATAATTAAAATAGGGACTCATGTTTATTTTTTCTAGACCTTTAATCTTGTCCATAGAAAAGGTCCACAGTTGGCCATCTTCTGGGACATCCTCGAATGCCTTTGCGATACTTGTTTGGACACTTCCATCATCTCAGTCGTCATTTGGGCTTCAAGAGGGCCTTCCATAATGACTTTAACGCAGCTAGCCGCAACACTCTACGACTTCTTTGCCGTAACTTGTTTAAGATTTTGTACACCTGTTTTTGGCCTTTTGCATATAATTTCTGCGGCCATTTATCCATAAGCTACCGCCGGAAAGCTTCCCCATCGCGGCAAGGTAGAGACACTTTGGGGAAGTTCGGTAGTTCTTAAGTTTAACTAGTTTTTAGATGGTTTTTACATATCATCTGTTATCTCACACAGCCTCTGGTGTGTACTGTCATCTGACAACAACCTCTTCTGGGCAGTAGAGTAGGTTCCTGTGGCTTTACTTGCGCCTTCTGAGACCTTCTAGTCTTTGCCAGCCAGATGGTTTTCAGAATCACTCCTGATCACAGCAAGCTTAGTTTCTAAGTAGCTCTTGCCTTTTGTGGCCAGTTCTTGTACGCGTTTCCTCGACGTGCTTGACAGAGTGGCCTTACGGACCTCGTCGTCACTTAAAAAGTTAATCTCCTCCGTGGGGTTTTCTCTATGGCTAGACCTAGCCTTAATCTTGCCTTTGCCCTTATCTGTTTTAATTTTTTTTTCTGAACTCATTTTGAAGCTGGGGGAAATAAAAATCCACTCGAACCAGAGCCCCGCATGGTAGAGTAAGGCATATAATACAGGAAGGTTCTGCATGGTGCCCCTGGGGGGACGTTTATGACCGCATATAGTTTCTGCGGCCATTTATCCATAAGCTACCGCCGGAAAAATTCCCCATCGCGGCAAGGTAGAGACACTTTGGGGAAGTTCGGTAGTTCTTAAGTTTAACTAGTTTTTAGATGGTTTTTACATATCATCTGTTATCTCACACAGCACGAAGATTTGGTAGTAATGTAAACATACAGTTTTAAGTTAATTTTTTTTTTAGGTTTGTAGACCAAAAGTTATTGAGGCCCTTCAAGGGCTAGTAATTCAAAAAGTACGTGCTTCCACATCATTTTCTTTGGCGTTGACGAACACTGGACAGGTAATGATTAATTATTAAAAATATTTTTTAACACACTCTGGCCAAAGAGTGAGACGTGCATGAAATGCGCACTGCATTTATGTTCTAATGAGGGTTCATTTATTATTCCAGGTTTATAGTTGGGGTAGTGGACCGATCCTAGGTGTAGGCTCTGCAGATGCCATATGCTTACAACCTCTTTTGGTAGCAGATCTAACACCATATAGAATTATTGACATTTCTGTAGGAGATAATCATTGCTTGGCTTTGTCAGATGAACATCAGGTGAGTAAGCCTTTAGATTTTCTCTTACAGTTCATTTGATCTGTTGTTTACAAAAAAAAGATCTGTAATAAGGTTTTCAAAGTAACAATTATTGAAAACATATTTATTTGTTTTTATCCTATGCAATTTATATATGTAGAGTGAATACTTTAAGTTCTAATCACTACTTCATCAATCAAATGCCGCTAAGTACCGCCCATCCTTAGCATCGGGATATTGTTGCATCGCAACCGTATCATTTGCCTCTTTTATCCATTGGCAGTGTTTAATTTTATAACGTGTTTCTCCACGCTTACCCGATTTTTTTATCAAAGTATTTGTCTGTACTTTAGCTTTGCTATAAGAGCGTATAGTTAAAGTTTTTAGCTTTTATCTACCACCGTGCGGTAACTAGAGTTACACGCACTATTTTTAGTGCGGTAACTACCACTTTACCGCACTAGGACGGTAAAGTGACAGTTACTGCAAAATTCAGTTTTGTTGTTCAGTATTTATCTTTTTTATAATTTTAAAAATGCTCAATTAAAACTACCAAATTTGTAAGTACAAAAATTTTTGTATTGAGACTAAAACAAGAAAATGGAAAATGTGGAGCTAAACATGAAATAATAGCACCAAAGTGACTTATTTTTCTTTAATATTATATTACATCAGCAGTGTGGTGAGTAGATTTTTAGCGCACGCAAAGTGAAGTTTGCAAAACGAGCCCAAGGCGAGTTTTGCATTCACTTAAATGCGCTAAAACCGTTTACCACTCGAGTTATGTATAGTATTTTATCTACAACCATCAGGTTTTTTTGGGATAATAATTTTTCTTTGACGTTTATCCCAATTTTTCACTAGAAATTGATTAAACTACCAGTTACCTCAATCGGTGTGAGCCATTGTCAAAATGACACCACCGCAAAAGAAAGCCATTTCAATCGGCAGTCGTAAATATAGGAAATGTGAACAACTCGACTATTACGTTTAACTTTTAGGTATACTATCTGTATGTTAGGTAATTTACGTGGAGAGTAACAATTGTTAAACGATGTTTAAATAAACGATTTTTGAAAAGTACTTAGTACAAATGATCTTACCGCACTACTGGGGTAAAGTAACAGTTACCACACTAGTGCGGTAAAGTGACACTTACCACACTTAAAATAGTGTTTGTAACCTTAGTTACCGCACGGTTGTAGATAAAAGTAATTTAATAAATAATGCGTCATCATCTGGTTAAGATACGCGCTTATACTTATCTCTTTTCTTTTTTCTGTATGTTTTAATAAATGAGTAAAGAAGGATATGTATATAAAAAATCTTACTTATCGTCTTTCTTGTGTTTTACTACAATGATTGTATTAATTTTTTAACCAAAATTCAGTTAAGCAAAAACGCAAGACCGATATTAGTGCTAAATCACTAACAATGATATAATCAAGGAAGTTTAAAGGTGTATGGAAGCCCAATGCTATGGCCCATTCGATCAAAAAATGTCCAGCCCAGTATGAAAATAACTGTCAGAGTTGGCCCCGCAGATTCTGCGCAATAACAAAATTCCACGAAATAATTTAATGTGTTCCCTACTTACACACTGATAAATCAGTGTGTAGTTAGGCAACACATTATACTTTTATGAGAGCCGTAATGGTCTTAGGTTGTCTAAGGTTTATGGTGCAAGGGCGCGCGCGGCGCGTATGATACTATATTCGCGCTGTATTGTCAACCGTCGTCGTCTCATCATTCGTCATTTTCGTTGTGGTTTGTGCCCTTTGCGCCGATTGTTTTGCTTTGTGTGAGTACCTATATTTTGTGGTTGCAGAAGCTTTTTGGATTGATAAAAACCTTCTTATTTTAGTGATTAGTGTTTATTAAATTGTGACTATAATTTTGTGTTTATTGTTTGTTACTTATAATATGGTAACAAAATGATTAGAGGTTGTATGGTTTTGTCTTGCAAATCCAAGGGTAACATACCCGGCATTTTTTACTTTAGGTAAGTATTTCTTATATTTAAATTAGGTGCTTCTTATGAGACGTAACGTTAGGTAACCGAAAAAATAATAATATATCAATTATGAATAATAAAATAATGAAAATTTCATAGGAAATAGCAGTGAGAAAAGTAAGGCAATCTTAACTATCTTTTAGATGATTTCCACAATGTTTGTGTATTTCTGTGGATTATTAAAAAGAAATAAGGTTTACATTTAGGTACTTTTATTTCATTTAATAATTTAGTACATTCTTTTAAAGGATCAATATTATTAATTACTGGGCAGACCAGGCAAATTTTAATATATACAGGTCCCTCTAATTGAATGAAAGAAAGTACAATTTTATGCTAAAGTTCCTTTTGCTTTTTCTGTATTTGTTTAAAATGAAATTAGATTTGTTGTTTCTTAAACTTACATTATCAACTTTTTAAGCTCGACATACTGTAGACACATAATATTTAACGGATACTGTTACAATGGATACCTAGGTACCAAAGGTTACTAAACATTTTTAACCACTGTTATTCTGTCCCATGAATGTTTGTTATTAGTGAAAAGTATATGCCTAAAAAGCAGTTATAAAAATTTTCACTTTTTAATGTACAACCAGAATCTTAGGATTAGATTAAACTCATTTACACTATCTTGCCCTTCTTTTATCACAAAATTGGTGATAAGTACATGAAACTATCATACAATGTTTGAAATTTATTCTAAAAAATCGTGTTTTTATTTATTTACAAAGATTTTTGGTAAAAATACAAAACTCACAAAAATATCGACCATTTAAATAGAAGGCTTCTTTCCATATTATATTATATGATATAAAATCCAATATTACACAATAATTTTAAATATTCTATGGTAGTATCGTTTAATAACCAACAATTTTGTGCAAAAAATTAAAAAAAAAAACAGTGAATACTTGAATTTGACATTTGATGATGTCAACTTTATAGATAGTAACAAAGAATTATGGAAGTTCGGCTCTAACCTACTATTAATTGCGCAAACTCCGCGGGGCCAATCCCCATATTCCCGCTGCCCTGCATGCCTGGACAATTTTGTTCTACAGTATTGGGCTTCCATACACCTTTAAACTTCCTTGGATATAATACGTAAAATAGAATAAATAACATAGTCATTAAAATGTAAAAGGCTAAATCAAGGCAATAGTTGGAAAGATACACTAATTTTATTTACTTTTATGCCAATTTTTTTATGTCTAGTTAAAGTTTTTTTGAAATAAACAAAATGGAGGTCCATACATAACGTTGGAAGGCTAGTATGTCTGCTAAACCTCTGACGTTGCATAAATAGGTGTCTGGAGTGCAAGACTTAGGATATTTGCGGCGGAGTCAAGGAGTAAATTTCATTATACGAGGGCTACCTTTTACTTTTTTACGACATTGTTTGAAAAGAAATGTTGTTTTTCAAAATATGGGTTTTAAGATTTATACACCTTTGCATACGTTCAAACCAATTCTGAAAACATTTTCTTCACTCTAAAGTTGGTATCTCAAAAAACATGATTTCGGCAGGCTTCAATAGCTTCTTGACGTGATAATAAAAAGATAATTTAAAAAAATTAAATCTACAAAAAAAAAACTTAAAAATATAAAATATATTTTTTATAAAAACACTTAATTAACCGACAAAAACGAAATCAAAAGTAGGTACTAAAGAAATTAGGGAACTAAAATTTACCGCACGCCACTGTTGTTATCACAACAGTGTTTTGTGATTTTGTATTGAAAAACGGCTGGTTGACATTTTGTTATCAGATTTCAAAGACACTAAAACAGTTTTTATGTAAAAAATTAAATACTTTTGGAATGGATTCAAAATGCCACTGTTGTAAATAAAGTAGTGTATCTCGTGTGCTAATGGACCGCCCTTAACAGAATGCAAATCTAGCCTACAGCTCGGTTTGCAAACTGCACTGCGTGTGCTAAAAACTTAATTACCTCGCTTATTGTATAATATACTATTAAATAGTCCAGTAAGTGGAGACCTAAAAGTACCCAAAGCTGTAAATAAATCTGTACAGTTTTTATTTGTGGCGCAACTCTTAGGTCTTCGCGGGTGCTTTTGAGCGAGAAAAAGTTTATCGCGATTCCGACGTGGGAATCCGCTGAAAATGCCCCCCCATGTCCCAAAAATGAGTTTCCGCGAATATCTGTCCAAATATGCAAATTAGAGAATTTTTGTTAGGACAAAAAATGAAGATCACCCCGAAATCTACAAAAATGGTTTTTACCATTTTTTTCGCAACACCAATATTTTTCGCAAAAACGGCCGTCAAAAAATCCATAACATACAGATTTTCTAGAACTCCGGAAACGGCTAAAAATGCAGATGGGCAAATTAATTTTTTATCAAAACGCAAAAAAGATGGTGAAGGAAATTGTCTGGGATCATTAAACACTTGCTAAGGTCTCATTATAAAAAAGAAATGGTTTGTTACATTTTTTCAAAAAATATCAAAATATTGTGAAAAAAAAACTGTGACCGCTTTTTTATTATTCTAGAAAAATCAGAATGGACCCAAACTCATATGCAAGGATAGGTACAGGTTTTCACATTCCGATGAACTTTAAATGATTGAAAAATGTACATTATTGCCCGAGTAATGGAACAATTCGTCCGCCCGCTTATAAGTGAATCCATGAAGATAGCGGCATTCTAGCGGTAGAGCGGCAGCTGAAATGAGGGGACTTTTGTGTCTCATTATCTCTAAAACTATCGATTTTCCGAAAAAATTATAAGGACCATTTTTGTACATTACAAAGCGGTCTTCATTTTTTGTTTTAACAAAAATTCTTCAATTCGCATATTTTGGCAGATATTAGCGGGAAACCCATCTTTTGGTCCTTGAGGGGTCATTTTCAGCCCTTTCCCACCTGTTAATGTTGATAAACTTTTTTCGCTCGAAGCATCCCCGAAGACCTAAGAATTGCGCCACAAGGAAAAACTGTACAGATTTATTTACAGCTTTGTCCCTTTATTTACTGGACTATAAACTACTTATTACATGTTTCCAAAAAAGGTATATCAATAATCAGTAAAAGTATACATAAAGCGTATTTACAGGGTCATCCCAACAAGGACTGAAGCATATTTGTGAGTTTTCTCGTATAAAAAAAAGTAAAATAGCCATCTTGTGTATGTCATATTCATTTTTAGTTACAACATAATTAATTTAACTAAATATTTAACTTATACTAATATGTATTAAAAGTTGTGATAAACGTTAGATTTTAACGGAATATTAATTTTCTGCGTTTTAGCATTTTACGAGTTTATTGTTACTTTTGCCCTTTTCTAATTTAAATTTCAGATTTCTTGTACAAAGTAAATTATTTATGTTGTTAATAAAGATAAAAACAAAATCCTTTTTTATTGAAACGTATCGAAAAATAAAGATGCTTTCAAAAACGAACCAATAAATAATGTGTCCCGTTAAGAAAATGTTATTATGTCGCATCTTTTTTTATTTTTTTGTTCAATCCAAATCATTTTCTTAAATATTCTTTCAGGTTCTACGAAAAAAAATATACGGGATGGCTATTTCACATTTTGGTTTAAATGTGGCGGTGTTTAGTCCTCGTTGGATGACACTGTACGTGATTAGTAACGTACTCGTTTTATTTTAAAAGGCATTTAAAGGGTTTTTGTATAAAATTTAAAATAAAATTAGAAACAGGAAACGGAAATTTGAAGGGTATAGCCAAACGGGGCTAGTTTCATGACGACTTTTTTGAAAATATTTTTGATATTCTAGTATTACTTATAGGAATAAATGTGATAAACCAAATATTGGCGACTGATTGCATTTTTATCCTTAGAAATCATTTAATATTATTATTTGTCTAAAAATAAGGAAGTCAAGTTTATCTTATGTTTAGGGCTACTTCGACACCCAATGAAATATGACTAGAAAAGCTGTGATAAAGTAATCTTATGTCAGTATTACATATAATTTTGTTTCCATTCTAGGTTTTTGCATGGGGTACCAACACGATGGGTCAGTGTGGCCAAGGTCACACATCGGGTCCCATAACGCGCCCTCTAAAAGTCGTTGGGTTGGACGGGGTGATGGTGAGACAAATTAGCGCCGGGACCTCTCATTCATTTGCCTGGACCACTGTACCATCTGAAAGTCAACAAATCACTAGACATAAGGCTTTTTGTTTGGATCTACATGAGAAAACTTTTAAATATTTTAAGGTAATATTTTTTATTATACTATTTGTTAAGTCTTTACATGTTTAACGGTATCATTACCATATTAGAGTATCAAAATATGCGTTTTAAAGTCATTTTTAGGCAAAGCAGCTATGCCACTTTGGATAATAAAAGATAGGAAGAAGGCAACGTTAACCATGAAAGATTTTCTGGTCTTTTTTAAAGATGATTATTATAGTTGAGTTCCTACACAACAAAAGAAAGAACTCTTAAGAAAGTAACATGTTATAATTTTTTAGAATAAAATTTTTCGAAACTAAATACTGCAGAAATAAATTTGTTAAAACGATCACCCACATAAATAAATAATCACATACGAAATGTTTTAAAATAATTAAGGCCTGAAGGGATCGTTCTACAAGGCGATATTGCCTGTCCGAGTTTATAGTGATAGAATCTTTTCATAAGTAAATATTTTGTGTATACAGGATTGGCAAGGAAAAAGGGTTGGGGGGCCAATTTTATTGTAATAGAGTAGGATACAATGATTGACCCCAGTTTAAAAAAAGGGAACGACAACAATTTCCCCATCCCCCTTCCAATACAACGACGATCGAGGCGCCTACGTTCGTTAGGATATTGTCAACAGTGTTTCATTTCGTAAAATATGTAAGAAATTTTAGAAATTTTTTAAAAAATCATACATTTTATAAAATTTTTTTTTTAAAAAAAATTATCCCTTAAAAAAAAAAAAATTTTGTAAGAAATATTAGTATTTTAGAATGGTTAAAATCTTTTTATTTTAATTTTTGGTATTTATTATTTTTTTTGAACAAGGCAACATAAATTTTTTTTTTTTTTCGGGTTTTTGCCATGTAAAATCTACAGGACTCCCTGAAAATGTAAACAAATAAATTGTAAGCCACCTTACCTGCAACCCCTTCACTACAGGGTCGGAGTAATTTATTGATTTAAATGAACTATTTTATTTTATAATGATTTATTTCAAAATCGTTAGAATTGCTACCTTATTCGTAAGATCGTAAAATCGGAACCAAAATCGTGTAATCTTAGAATAATCGTGACATCTGGCATCCCCTGAATGCGTGTATGTGTGTTGTCGCCCCCGGCCGAGGTATTCCCCTTTTTTTTTTTGGATCGGTGAAAAAAAACCCAGCCGCTGCGGGGTTTTATGTCTGTTTTTTTTTCCTCAACCCTTTTCCCCCTATTAAATTGACCCCCTTTTATCGCCAAAAAATCTCTCCCCCTAACAAATTTTTTGGGTATAACCTTTATGTAAAGGCAGTGTATTGTTTTTTTTAAAAAATTAGAACATATCTTTGAAAATATTGGTCAGTCATACAACGCTTAAAAGTTTGTTTCTTATCTTTGGATCTGTGATTTTAATTTATATTTTCTTCTTTCTTAACACCAAGCTTTTTGAGTTTTAAATGTCAAAAAAATGTGTATAGCAAGTCATATTTTGGCCGTTCTTGTTTTATGAAATGCTACCGTTGGCTCTGTTAACTGCAAGAATTAAAAAAAATAGGACTACACGTCCACTCGCTTGCGTTGGCTAAGCGGTTCAATTTTCCGAAATTTGTTCGGTTCTGCCGATGTTTATTCGGTCAGTTTACTTATTTTTTGTTTAATTTTTAATTAAATTCAACTAATTGCAACCACTAAAGTTTATTACGGTGATTATATAATTTTAAAAACATATAAAAAATAATTTTAAAGACGTTTTTGACTCTGTCAGGTTGTGGTAGGCATTTTTTTTTGGATTTGTTAGAGGGCCGACATTTACTTAATAAAAAAAAAAAAATAACCAAATTTGGTAGAAATACATTGCTTAGGCAAGTAATTTATTTTTAACAAGCTTTTTTAAATAAAAGTCTTTCTTAAGAATATTATTTTTGACAGGTGTTGCTTTGCCGCCGCATCAATTTTGTAATAACTATCGTTAAAAATTCAAAACTTGATTTTTTCCTTAACTTTTAAGGAAAAGCTAATTTAAAAAAAAAAATTTTTTTAAAAATTTTAAATTTAAAAATTAATAAAATTTAAATTTTAAAATTTTTTTTTAAAAATTTTAAAAAATTTTTTAAATTAAAAATTTTAAAAAAATTTTTTTTTTTTTAAAAAAAAAAATTTACCTTTTTTTAAAAAATTTTGGTTTTATTTCCCAAAAAAAAAAACCCCTTTTAAAATTTTTTTTGTATTTTTGTGATCATTTTTTTAAATTTATAAAACAAATTTTTTTTTAAGGGATTTTGGATAAAAAATAAAAATAAAGTCCTTTTCCCCAGCCATAATCAAAAGATCATTTAACAAAACTTTGGTAAATAAAACGGGCCCAATTTTTAAAACCCCCTTTTTAAAACTTTTGTTTTTCTAAACTTTTTTTTAATAAAAAAAAAAAAAAAAAAAAAAAAAAAAAAAAAAAAAAAAAACCCCCCCCCCCCCCCCCCCCCCCCCGGGCGAAAAGGTTTTTAAAAAAAAAAACTGCGCTTTTCAGGTATGGAAATATGTGGTAAAATATTAAATAGTTTTATTCGGCGACCGTTTATCTATGAGTAATATTAGCAAAATAATTCATTTATTGTCTTCAATAAACCATGATTTTCTATTAATAATCGAATATTCTACAGGGTGCGGCAGCATAACTTCCTATTTTTAAAACTTAATAAAACGCATTGCATGAATCAGAAAGTTTTAATTTGGTTTTTACAATGTTGGTACATACCTAAAGTTTTGTTTTGCATAGCTTTAAAGAGCAAATCACGTAGGTGACGTCCCACATTCTCGATTTTATTTTGTAAAACCCCGGGAAATTTTTTTTGGGGCGATTTGCAATGGCCGGCACATCTCCCGATTTATCCGCTTGGGTTTTTTTTTTTTCCTGGGGTTTTTTTAAAACTCGTGTTTAAAATGAATTCCGGTCCAAGATTTAAAGAACAACATCCAGGAAGAATTGCCAACATAACGCCTGCTGGGCTTAAAGAGTCATGAAAGTGCCAGAAATCGGTTTACTGATTCTATCGAGTATATTGGGACGTCACCTACGTGATTTGCTCTTCAAAGCTATGCAAAACAAAATTTTAGGTATTTGCCAAACATTGTATAAACCAAATTAAAACTTTCTGATTCAGACAATGCGTTTTATTAAGTTTAAAAAACAAGGAATTTATGCTGCCGCACCCTGTATAAGCAACTAAAAGTACACAAAACAGACATTAAGCCTATTAGTCCATTAAAAACTACGGTAAAAGGTCGGGAAACGCTGGACTTGACGAGACCACTTGTCCCTCATGTATTTTTGGGGCGCTGATTGCGAAAATGGGGGTTAGAACTTGCAACAATGGTCGGAACACCCCTAAAATTGCAAAAAACGCCCCTAAATAGGGGGGGGTTTTAAAGGAAAAAAAATTGACATTTGCAAACTAAGTCATCTTATATGTTTTTTGGGTCGCTGATTTCGAAAATCGGGCTGTCGAGACTGGAAAATTTGTGTTCCTTCCCCCACATGCGAGAAACACCCCTCCCAAGGGGTGGGTTTTGGAAAAAAATTGACGTTTTGCAAACTAAGCCATCTTATATGTTTTTGGGTCCTGATTTCGAAAATCGGGGGTGTCGAGACTGGAAAATTTGTATTACACCCCCACTAAGAAACCCCCCCCCCCAGTACATTCCAAATTAATTTTAATTTTTGAATAAAAGTAAAATGATCTTACTGATACTCGTATTTTTCTTTTAATCTTTATTTAAAGTGATCTTTCGAAAACAAGAATTACCAAAAACAAAATCAATATTCCTATGAATTAAAACTACTGTTTAGTTTAAATATGCCGCGTTGGAAGCACTAGGGGACTCCAGATTTCGTGCGAATAGGTCTGGATTCAGGTTTCCTCTTTAATTCTCATCTATATTTCGTGCATTCTACATCAATGTATACTTCTCAGTTTCCGCTCATTCTGTTCTTGTACACTTTCGACGAAATTTATTAATTTTTATCCCATCATATCCCCCAGTGTCCAGGATTGGCGTTTAAATAGATTGAATCCAACTGACTGGGGTTGGAAATCGTCAACAATAAACTTTTTTAATTTTTCTTCAAAACCATTATTACCTGATAAATTTATAAAAAAAAGTTTTACGGGTTTTGGAAAAGTCGGATTGCGTTGCTCCCAATTTGCAAAGGATGTAAAGGGCAGAGACTGCGAGAATAGGAAAAAAAACGTCGACTATCCAAAAACTTTGATGAAGCCCGAAAAACCTTAAAAGAGGAAATGAAGTTAGAGCTTGAGCCAGAAATATTGATTCAGAAACTGAAAATTCATGGGATACAAATTTTTGCGATTCACAGATAAATTCCAGAAGTTGAGGGACGAAAAAACCCAAAATTTGACGCGATGAAGAAATTACTTCTGCTGCAAAATACCAAGACTAGTTTTTAATACAACGGAAAAAGTAATTTTTTTAAAAAATTTTATACTTGTCATATTTCATTTTTCAATAAAACTCACCCCAGGAGGGGGTTTCTTGCATGGGGGGGTGTTAACACAAATTTTCTAATTAACCCCGATTTTTTTTAAAAACAGCGACCCAAAAAAAAATATAAGATGGCTTAGTTTCGAAACGTCAATTTTTCCAAAACCCACCCCTTGGGAGGGTTGTTTCTTGGCCCCCTGTGGGGTGTAACCAAATTTTCCAGTCTCGACCCCAAGATTTTCAAAATTGGCCCAAAAATGTTTTTCAAAATTTTTTTAAAACCCACCCCTATGTAGGGGCGTTTTTGCAATTTTAGTGGTGTTCAATTGCTGCAAATTCAACCCCCATTTTTTGTAATCAGCGCCCCCAAAATACACCAGGGAAAGTGGTCTTGTCAAGTCCAGCGTTTTCCCACCTTTTACCGTAGTTTTCAATGGACTATATTTAAAACCTTGTCATTCGAATAACAATCATTAAAACATATGTCAAGTTGGTTTTAGGTATCACACCACAATTTAATAACCAAACGATCGCCATCCCTTATTTGGTAAATAGCTATTAAAAAAATTTACTAAATATCTATATCGGATATCTCGATCATTTTTTCAGCTCTATTAATAAATGTATTTAAAACAAATATTCTTATTTTTAGATTAGTCGATATAGATGCTCCCGAAGAAATTCATAATTTAGGTCGCGAAGTTCTTAATATAGGGGCTCCGTTACTCTTACCCCTTTTAAATGAGAGAGTAGAATTTTTGCATTCACACCTATCCAGTGGTAATTCTCTCTCTCAGGGTCAACAAATGCTTTTAAGTATTATATTGAGCAGTTTGGAAGATCCGATACATATTGCGGCTCTTTTAGGTATGTAGACTTATAGCACAGGAGATGAGGTATTTTGACTAGGAATTTTTTTTGTCCTGCACGGATTTACCTGAAATTTTCACAAAGGGTAGGGAATAGCCCAAGGATCAACGGTTATATCATGCCGAGGTGTGCTTTTATCCCGGGGTGGTTGCCACCCCCTTTAAATTTTTTTTAAAATTTTAACTACAGAAAATCGATAAAGAAAGTAATTTTAATTTAAAAAAAATTTTATACATTTTTTCGTAAAAATTTAAAATTTTTTGAGTTATTCGGATTGAAAGTAAGTTTTTGACGAAAAATCGACGTTTTTAATGGGTTTTCAGGGAAAAACTCTAAAAATATCATTTATCAAAAACTGTAGAAAGCAAAATTGTAGCCTATAAAAAAATAGGAACAAAATGTTATTTTATAATTTCTCTAGAACCAATACAGACAGAGCTACGGCTCGTTAATGGTTAGCTTTTGTTCGTCAAATGTTAAATTTGAAAGATTCAAAGTCAAATAGCGGAAAAGTTTGAATTTTTTAAGAAAAATATATAAGGTCTTTTTTAAAGTATATAATAAGACCTTTCTTTTAAAAAAAAAAAAAGAGTTTTTAGCATGAAAATTGAGCGAGTTATAATAAAAATAAGGTCAGTCCCTACTTTTTTCTACGAAAAGATCATTAAAAACAACCCCCTTAATTCCCCTCTTAGATAGATCTGTACCCTTCTGCGATTCTTTTTATATATGTATTATTTATATATTCTAGAAGTTTAACCAAATTAAAATGCTTAATTTTAGAAAAATTGGAGCTTAAAGTGAAAAACGATTTTTTCGCTATTTCGTAAAAATAGCCATTTTCTTCAAAATAACTCCAACAATACTGCAGATACGAAAAAAATGCTAGGGTACCGAATTATAGCTTTTTTGATAATAAAGACTTTTCATTGCATATATTTTTCTGTACAATAAATATTTGGTCAGATATGGCCGTTTAAAGCCTCTATTTACGAGCGAGCACCACCTTATTCTAGCCCTTTAAACTCTTCCATTTTAAAAGTAAGGGATTAAAAAGGATTTAATTTACATAGCCTTGTAGCTCTTAAAAAACCCTACAAAATTATTTTTGAACAAGTGGCATTATGAATCATTAAAACTAAAAGGAGCTATATTTAAAAACCCAATCAACTTTTTTTCGAAAAAGTCGAATAGCCCACTTCGTAGCATAATATTCTATAAAACCGGTATACTTTATATTTTTACCGGTACAATTTTTGTATGCAATTTTACTTTCTTTTTCTATTTATATCTATTATATTGATTTATAAGAATTGCAATGTTGTAAGGGGTGGTTTTTAAGGATTGAAAATTTGCAAAAGGATGAAATTGGTAATATTTCAGGCAGTAATGTTTTTAATTATTAAATCTGTCAAGCTATTAATTTTTTGGGGATATTTTTTTTAAATTAAGCTATAATAAGGGTTGATTTATAAGGGTCAAAAAGTTGCGAAATGAAATTAGAACATATTTTAAGCAACAGCATTTTAAAATTAAATTACAATGGTAAATTAATCATTTTTTTAGGGTAAATATTTTTTTTTAATTTAAGCTCTAACAAGGGTTGATTTTTAAGGGTTAAAATATTTTAAAATTGCATTTTAAAGTATAAAACAATCATTAATCAACTAATCAAAAACAAATTTTACCCATCTTAAGGTTTAAAATGTTATTCCATAAGTTTTGACAATTAGGGGTAGTTTTCTCCCTTAAAAAACAAACAGCGCACATCACCATGAAGTAGAATTTAAATTAGAGGGTTAGAAGCGCTTAATTCCAAATTTATATGCAAATCGATGCAGGACACAAAAATTGCGAGGTTTTGCAATTTTTTACCTTCATTTCCGGGACTATAATTATTTATCATCAAATCGTTTTAATTTGTCAAAAAATTTTTTTGTAAATCTTATAAGGGGTGGTTATTTAAAGGTTGAGTTATGGTAGTTAAATATTTATTATACCGTAAACTGTTAAAATATTTTTTTTCTCTAAAGCGTTATTAAATAATTTTAAAATGAAAAAACATTTTTTTGGAATTTCGTTATTAACGGTGATTTTTAAGGGTAAACGTTAAAATATAATGTTAGATATAATTCACAACATAAAAATAGATTCATCCTACATATTTAGCTATGGTTTTAATTTACATAAGGTCTATTTCTATGGTTTTTTAATTTTTTAGCATAAGGGGTGGTTTTTACCCCCTAAAAATAAAAAGCACACCCTAAGCATATATAAACTTTGATCTAGAGGGTAAAAGCAACTTGATTCCAAATTTTTTCTCAGCTTTTTCTCCCCATCCACTGTACTATTAATAAGTTATAATAAACCTTAACTTTTAACATTTGGAGATAACAGTTAATAATGGACGGTTTCGTTTTTTTACCTTGCACAGGCAACAGATCAAATATCAGATGTGTTCTCGTGACCTCATAGGCATGTAGATTACTCGCTAATTTCCATTAAAAAATTATCATAGTTTTAAGGAAAACTAAAATTGTTTAATATTAATTTTTGTCTATAAATAAAGTAATTAGAAAATATTAGGTAAATTTTCGTTGTGATTTTGTATTTTTTTTTTTTTGCAAATAAAATTCTCTTTTGTGAAGATGATCAAATTGAGGAGTGGGTGGATGAAAAGAAAAGTAATGATTTTATCTGTGAAAATTTTTCTTGACAAAGTTCACCTTATTCATTTTCTTCTAAAAATTTCAAATTTAAATATAGTTATTGAATAAACATTATCTAAAATTCTGCAGTTTAGTAAAAGAGGTAACTACATATTTTAGGTTATACAGGTAGTACAGACAAAGCAAAAGAGCTAGATAGTAAAATGACATTTACTTTAATGCATACTCTTGTGCAGTCTTTTACTAAAAACACGGAGGAAACATTGGACTCGATTTCCAGATTTATGGTTATCGATACTAAGTATAAATGGCAGAACCCAGGAAATTCCAAAGTTTGTCATTTACAGAGGTATGTAAGTTTCTTCAGTTAGTTATTTAGATTTTTTTGGTGCTTTTTCTTTTTTGTGTTTCATGCGATCTGCAAGTTTATAGAGGTTAAATAAATACCTTACTGCAAACCCAATAAAATAATAGAAAACATTTACCAAATATGTGTTGTGCTAGGGTTTTAAATTAAAAAATAAAAATGAGGCTGGACAAAATAGTTGGAACAGAATCATATGTTTAATTAAAAGTAAAAGAATATATTTTTAAAAATTTAATTTACTAAATTAATACTTAGTGGGCATTAATACTTTAGCACTAACTACGGTTTGCATTGATTCAATTAATTTTTTTATTATTTGTCTGTCAATGCGGTTTAAAGCTTCAGTAAGATTTTCAAACAGTTCATCCGCATTTTTTACGGGTCCTAATTTACGAAACTCTGCTATCTAAATATTCCCATAAATGTTCAATAATGTTTAAATCCGGATTTTGGGCTGGCCACTTTAATACTGCAATATTTTCGATGTCAAACCATTTTTTTACAAGCTTTGAAGAATGCATGGGATCATTATCATGTTGAAAAATAAAATTGACAAGCATCCATTCAAACGAGTATGTCTCCATTACGTCACGCAAAATATTCCTATACATGAATTTTTTTCCTACCACTCGATAAAGAGACCCCACACCATACCAAGAAAAGCAGCCCCATATCATCACGTTACCACCTCCATGCTTAACTGTTGGTCTAACGTATTTTTTCTAGCCTTTTGCCCTTTGGTCAATGCCAATGAATGTGGTCCATGACAAATTGTAACCGTAACTTGATGGTTTTTTTTCGTAGTAATGGTTTTTTGGCGGGTCTGTAGCTTTTAAGTCCACTAGCAACTAATCGTTTACTTATTGTTCTTGCCGAAATATTATAAGGTTAATTTTTTTTTATTTTTGCAGGGTTTTTGAAGGGGATAAAAAAGGATCCTTATGCGACAGGTTTGAAATTCGTTTATCCCTGCGGGCATTCGTTGCTCTAGGTCTTCCAATGCTATTTCCTGAAATTACATAACCATAGACCCTGAATTTTTTAAAAATACGCGAAACTGTATTTTTAGGAACTTTGTGTCTTTCAGAAATTTTACCTTGTTTAACACCTTGTTTATAAAAATCTACAATTCTCTGACGAATTTCACTAAAGTACGCTTTTTCTTTTGTCATATATTCTTAGTTATTTGTCACAGACACTGGCTAGTCGGAAACTATATTTAAAATAACTTTTTGACCATTTCAATAAATATTTCCAATTATTTTGCCCAAGAGCAAAAAAAAATTTACTGATAATGTTCAATCAAATCAAATCAAATTTATTATGTAAATACAAAATCATTGCTTACATTCGTCAATAAAAATAAGAGTTTGTCAAATAGGTATACAAATATTAAAATAATAAATCGGTAATTACATTTTTTTTAAAAGAAGAACCATTTAAGACAAACATATGAAATATGCATTAATTTAAATATAAAATCCAAAATATCCTTCAAAACAACGTGAAGTATGTAAATAAAATTATAGTTAAGGACAGAAAGAACAAAGAACAGAGAGACATCACACTGGAAACATATTAAAATCATATTTAAAATATTGCTCTGTGCTGTAGAAGGCATTGTTTGTCTTTGACTCTCTGTGGCAACAAGTTATACAACTTTATCGCCATGTGCTCAGGCCTGCTCCGACATTTTGTTAGCCGACAGCGGGTAGGCACATAATGAGTCTTATTCCTTGTGTCATGGTTATGTATATCCTCGTAGGTTGGCAAACCGTTCTTCTGCTTTATATAAACTAAACCACTGCAATCCTCTCGGTACCCCAGACCTGCTATTATTCATATAGCTCTTCGTTGCAATCCAAATACCCTAAGGGCATTGGACGAGTGCCCCCATGCGATCACTCCATAAGTCATGACACTATGAAAATGCGCATGATAGGCTGTTCTCATAGTCTCACCCGAAAAACATCCACACAAGTTTCTTATCCACAAATACACTACTTCTAGCCTCTTATAGCCTCTCCACATGTACATCCCATTTCAATTTAGTGTCCAAGCAGATTCCCAAGAACTTAACAGATGACGTTGGTGGGTCATGATCAATGTGTCTCAGTGTAAACATTAATTTCTGAGTTTTATCCTGATTAAGTATGGAGTCTGTTGGACAAGAACCATTCTTCCACTGTCGCCCTTGCTTCCATTCAGCCTGTCATTCGCCATTTGCTCAGATTCTCCTACCGTGTGAACAGTTGTCATCCACCAAAAGCACACATCGCCCTACATGCTGGTTAAGAGGTAAATCATTTATAAGTAGGAATAGAATAGGGCCAGGATTGATCCTGTGGGACCCTATTTCCAATTATATATATATATATATATATATATATATATATATATATATATATATATATATATATATATATATATATATATATATATAAATATATATATATATATATATATATATATATAATATATATATATATATATATATATATATATATATATATATATATACATATATATATATATATATATATATATATATATATATATATATATATATACATATATATATATATATATATATATATATATATATATATATATATATATATATATATATATATATATATATATATATATATATATATATATATATATATATATATATATATATATATATATATATATATATACAATGTGTGCATTTAAGATGAATACACCCCTCATATTGTCGCTATTTTAAAGTTGAGATTTGCATTTTTGCACAGTTATACAGACTCAGAAACAGCATTTTTGTATGTGCTCAGTTTAAATGTAAAGTGGAAACCCAGCCTGCTATGATCGACAAACAAGACAAAGTGTCAATATTTTGCTTCGCGTTAGAGATACTAAAAAAAAATTATTAGGAAAAGTTGTTTAGAGAGAATTAAATTTTGGCCCTAATTCCGAGTTTCGTGAAAAAATCAATTTTACTTTTTCAGCTTTTTGTGTTAATTCTACCCGTATTAGTACCATGGTAACAGAACATGTATTTATCTGAAGCATTAAACGTGACAAAACGTTGTTTATTTTTAGTAGAGTCAGTCAGTGATCATAATGCGTTTGAATTTACAAGAAAAATTGAAATAATCCGATTATTTGGAGATTTTCATCGAAGTAGCAGAGAAGTTACTGCAGAGTTTAACCTAAGACATCTAACGAGACCTATCAACCATACAACTGCAGCCGACGTATTTGCTCGTTTCAATGCAACTGGTAGTGTTGTTAGAATAGTCCAACCTCGTCGAATACATAACACCTGAATAATAATATTTTGGCAGCAAATCAGAACAAATCATACTCGAGTCTTAGAAATAAAGCATCCGAAATGGAATACCACTAAGGATAAATTAGGCGATGTTTCATTCGTCACAAAATCAAGCCTTTCAAACCAGTTCCACCATACTTTGAGGGAAGGTGACCATGCTAAGATTAGACTATTGTTACTGGGCCCAAGGTAATTTTTAAATGACCGAATTTTTAAAAAAGATTATGTTTACTGATAAACTACATTTACCACTAACGGGTGGTATCTTCCTCAAAACAGTAGATGCTGGAGAAATACCGAAAATCCGCATTGGGTTATAAATTGCAAAAGAAGATCAATATTCACAGAAGGTGAATGTATGGTGTGGAATATTAGGAGGCGAATAATTGGTCCTTTTTCTTCAATAACTCATTAAATGCCAACCGTTTCGTAAATTTCTTAAACGGGGAATTTTGGGATGCAATTGAGTCTGTCTTCCCTTGATGTTAGACAGGATATGTATTTGCAGTTAGATGGTGCATCAATCCACAATTCAAAATTGTTCGGCAATGGTTAGAATGAACATTTTCCTTCCCTTGGATAGGAAGAAACAGTCCTTTTGTTCTATGGCCCCCGAGGTCCCCCAGATGTCACACCCCTGGATTTTGGGGAATGGTTAAACAAAAGTTTACAAATCGAGGCCGGAACTCAGATGAACTTTGTGATAGAATAAGACAAGTCTGTCGTGAAATACGCGTGCCCGAACTGAGAAAGGTAGCAAATCACAATCGTAAAAGAATTGAGAAATGTATCCGAATGGATGGACGATTAGTAGAGAGAGAGAGACAACATTCGATAATTACAATTAATTATTTGTTCAATAAAATATTTAGTATTATTATTTTAAACTTTTATTTCAGATTAACACAAAAAAGCTGAAAAAGTAAAATTCGATTTTTCACGAAACTCGGAATTAGGGGTCAAAATTTAATTAAACAACTTTTCCTAATAAATTTTTAGTATCTCTAACATGACAAAATATTGACACTTTGTCTTGTTTGTACGAACATAGCAGGCTGGGTTTCACTTTACATTTAAAATTGAGTACATACAAAAATGCTGTTTTCTGAGTCTGTATAGCTGTGCAAAAATGCAAATCTCAACTTCTTAAGAATAGCGACAATATGAGGTGTATTCATCTTAAATGCGACACACTGTATATATATATATATATATATATATATATATATATATATATATATATATATATATATATATATATATATATATATATATATATATATATATATATATATATATATATATATATGTATATATATATATATTTATTTATTTATTTCATACACACTTTTTTTAATGTACTTAGATGCATTTAAGAACAGTCTCTATTTAACATAGAGTCTGTTCTTTTATTAGATTTCCCAAATTTATATTTTATACTTTTAGATTGTTGTCTTCCTTGCAAAACCATATGCTGGCTCACTATACAGTGTCAAGTAAAATAAAACTACAAGAAATGACAGAAGAGGACTTTCTAGTTAACCACCTACTTAATCTTTTTGAGTACGCTATCCAAGTGTTGGAGAAAGCCACCACTATTTTGGTAAGTTTAGAACAGTAAGATTTAATCTTTGGGTAGAATCAATTATTTAAAAAAAACAAATTTACTTAAGTATAAAAATATTTTAACAACGAGGAGGACTATTTATATTTTAGCCTCATAGTAAAAAACATTACTTTGTCATTGAAAATTACTTTATTGTTTTTTAAAATATTTGCCATTATGATATATACACTTTTGCATGGGTTGGAACCATTTTTTGAGGTCACAAATAGTCGGTTAATTGACGAGATGTGTGACAGCTGGCATTGTCTTGATGAAGTCGGTTGATCGGTTTGTTTTCCTTATTTCACCAGAGACTTCGGGCCAACAAATGGTTGTGTACTATTTAGAAATATGCTTTCTAACTTTAAAAGCACTGTTGCCACATGACTAGTTCTTCCGAAGAAACAGGAGAAGCGCTTCTACCGCGAACAAATTTTGATTTGATTTATCTTGAAACAATACAGTCAACTGCTGTTTAGTTTATTGCTCGTATTCATAGATCTATATTTTTTCACCTGTTACAATCCTATACACGCCTTTGAAGCACCGCCATTATATTTATTAAACATTTGTTTGCACCAGTCGACACGAGCATATTTTTAAGATTTTGTCAGATTATGTAGTATCTAACGAGAACGAGAATGAACCTTTTTAACAGCTAAATGATCCTGCTATATTTTATATATGCTGGTGGAACTAATGCCCAAGGTTGCCTTAATCTCATACTAGGTCTGTTTGTTATCAAGTTCAGAGTTGGACAGAGTAGGAAAGTGTAGGACTAAAAAGTGGAAATAAGTTCCGTATTTGATTTTTATACCAAACGCGTTTTAGGCTTATTTTAGAAATTAAAAATGACTGTATGGTTATGTTTATAAACAAACATCTTTAAGTCTTGTAGTAAAAATGAATCTAACTTCACTTCTTCGAGAGTTAAAGTAATTATGTGAAAACTAGTTTACACACGAATTCGTACCAAACACCTAGTCCTAAATTACACTGACGATAACAAACGGTTTTTTGACAAAAAATTGTAGAATAGAGTACTCTATTTCTGGATAACAAACAGACCTACTATGTCACATGACATACTGTGAGATTACAACATTATTAGTTTTTACACAGCATCAATGTTTTCCGTGACAACAACTGATTTTGGAGGACTTTTAAGTTTATTACATCAGCTTTTCACAGTGGCAAAGAATGGGGTTTTATCGCCAAAAGTGGAAATAATTTTATCTATGCACTCCTGTGTTGATGATCTACGTCGGAAGTCGTAACAAATCATTACAGGATAATGTTCACGAGGTGATTATATTTTTTCGCACAACACACACACACACACACATATAATTTTCAAGTGACTGTAAACAACACAAAATGTGTCCAAATAACAAAACGTTCCAAAGCAGATAATGATCAAAAAAAGTTAGACTTTTAAGTGAAACCGTGAGATGGCACCTGATCATACTCCAAGGCTCAAAATATAAGTACAGTGACGGCCATTAAATCTTGGGCAAAAAATCTGTCAAACTTTGACTTTTCTGCCAATTTTTTACTATAAATAAAGAAAATATTTATATTTTATGAAAACTAACAAATTAATAAATTAATTAACGATTTAATAAATTTAAACAAACCTAAATATCCTTCCAAATAAATTTAATATTTTCTTGCGGCCCCGTTTTTTTTTTTAAGACAGAGTTTAGCCTTCCAGGCATCGAATGGACCAAAGCCCGGGCATAGTCCGGATTTCCTCGTAGCTCATTCCACGCCTCTAAAATTTTCTCCTTAAGTTCGTTTACATTTTACGGCCTAAACTCATTTTCCCCATTTATTTTTTTAAGTAATAAACCCCAAACATTTTCCATAACATTTCAATCCGGACTACGTACAGGCCACGGTAAAACCCTGATACGCTGCTCTTCCATCCATTTATCAACTTCCTCGGGCGTATGAACGGGACACTTATCTTGCTGAAAGATAAAATTTCTGTCCGGAAATCGATCCAGTACAGAAGGAAGCATGATATGTTGTATTAGATCTATATATACGTCCGCATTGAACCTTCCTTCGATAAAATAACATAGGCCAAGTCCTTGTGCACTCAGCCACCCTCAAACATTTACAAATCGCCCACTACTTCTGTCCTTTTGGGTATATTTTTCTTTGAATCGTGTTCCTTGAGGCTTGTATACCTTAAGTATCCCATTGTAGCACGACTGAAACACTTTTTTATCGGTGAATATTATATTTTCCCAAAAAATCGGAGGTTCCAAGTAAAATTGTAGAGCAAATCCAATACGTTGTATTGGATATACGGTTTTATAGTTATACTCTTTATTTGTATTTGTTAAAAACGGTTTTAAGACTGCCGAGTGGCAGCGCAATTCGGATATTTGCCTTATTCTTCACCGTGCCGTTCTAACCGATGCTGGGAAATTGGTTTCCGTTTTTGCTGTAACTACAGATTTAAAAGGTTGGTTTCTTAAAACATTAACTACATTATTGTCTTGTTCTTGATTCGATAGTTTGGGGCGACCACTTCCGGTTCTCCTCTCAAAGGAGTGTGTTTCCTGCCATTTTTTTTAACAAAATGAATAGTACTCTTTGAGATATTCAGCTTTTTCTGGATTTAAGCCCTTTCTGGCCAACCTCTCTGCTCAATATAATGAATAATTAATACTTTTTGATCCAAACTTAAGTTTGGCATTTAAAAAAATATTTTTAGACACTGACAACGGACACCTGTTTCTTTATTAGCTTTTTCAACAGGTATTTATATTTAGTAGAAGGTGGCGTAAGCCTATTTTACGAAAGGGAAAAAAATTCCCAAGATTTAATGGCCGTTACTGTACCTTCCCTTGTATTGTAGCTTATCTTCTTAATTTGAAAATTATTTCTGTTTTTAGGTAATATATCCCAATTCTCTTGAACTATTATACAACGTACTACTTGACTCAATAGCAGGAGCCATGTTATTTAAGATTTTAAATTCATTGCTCCTTATGCCTGTTTCCTACGTAAAAGTGTTGTATAATCCCTTGTTGGACGTTTTGGACGCTTTGGATGCTTTTAATCAACGTTTGCCCAATGAATTGCTTATTGAGAATGACAGAGACAGTTCAAGTAAGTCATTTTGTGATGCACTTTGTAATGTGAATTATTATTATACACATTTTTTTCTACGGGGTGATTCAAAACTTTTAATTTGTTCAAGGATCTGAAACACCGACTCTGGCTCAGCTGGCCGAACAATCTTGGATATGGATAGTCGACATGCAAAAAACTTGCTCGCTTCTCATCGGCCGCTGTTTAGGAGGCATGTTAGTAGGAGAAGCTCCTAGTAAAGAGGAGCAGCAATGTCGGCATTGGCTAGTTAGCGAGATCTTTGCGTCTGGCATTGAAAACGAAGATTTGGAAGTGGAATGTTTGACAGAGCTGTCCTATGTCACAGAGTAAGTAAATAATTTTAAAATTTGCAGAAAAAAACAACTACTCATATAAAACATTCCTGTTATTTTAGCTGTGTTAACACTATCTTAGTTACTTTCGAAAACCTCCCGCAAGAAGTCCAAAACCTCTGCAAGTTGGCCTTTGACCTTCCTTATCAGTACGACGAGGCGTGCTCGGTCGATCAAGAAAACCAAGAATCCGACGATATTTTTAATTATATAAATCAGAACGTTGAAATGGAGACGTTCGAATTTGATACGGAAGAGAGAAAAATGTTTGACAGAATTACCCGAACATTTTTCTATGGGGTTCTCAAGGTTACAGGATTGTTGGAGAAAGGCGGAAATATGCTGGCTTGCAAAGAAGTGTTTAAGGTGAGAAAACTGACATGTTTATTTTAATTTTTGTTTATTATTTTATTAACAACAATAGGTAGTCAATAAAACTAACTGCATATTTTTTATATAACCCCTGTTACAGAAGTTTTGAGAAAAAAATTACAGGTGTTTCGCAGAAATGTGGATGCCGTATATCAAGTGATCCTTGGAATTTACAGTTGTTATGATTTCGCCATTTTGATAAATATATCATAGTTGTTATAATTTATTTCGCAATGGCATACAAGGTTGATATACGAAGAAGTATTTATAAATTAGTTGGGCTAATGCCCAAAAAAAGAAATAGTAAGGATTTTTCAGGGCGAAAATACTTCGAAATCCACCATATATCGAACAGTTCGGGAATGTGAAGAAGGAATTCTATGTATGAACCTCCTGAAAAGTGGTCGACTACTGAAGTTGTCTGATGCCCAGCAGGAAGGATTAGTTCGAAGAGTGAAAAATGTCGTTGGACAGTCTACCAGAAAGGTTGTGTGCCACTGTTTCTCGGTATATTGCTAGAAGTGGTTTAAAATACCGAAAAAGAAAAAAGGCACCCAAATATACTGATGTTCAGCTAGCAAGAATACCCAGGTGCTGTCGCAATTTAAGGCGAGTTCACTTCGCAAATAACAGATCGATTGACATGGATGATAAAAAATATTTCACCCTTAGCCATGCAGAACTACCAAGAAATTCTGGATTTTACACCGACAATGTAGAAGAGACCCCAAATGAAGTTAGATATAAAGCCAAAGCTAAGTTTTCAGATAAAGTATTGATGTGGTGTGCCATATCGGAAAGAGGTGTATCTGGGCCTTTTGTTGGTCATGTATAGGAGGAGAGGCAGTGAATGCCCAGGTTTACATCAGAGATTGTTTAACTAAATTGCTTAATTTTATCAACGTACATCACAGTGATGGAAATTATATGTTATTAAATTAATTATATACTTGACTGGCTGGAAGCAAGAAATATTCTGTATGTGCCCAGGATTGATAACCCCTAAATGAAGAAAACAGACCCTTAGCAGCAATAAATTAAATTATGTTCGTATAGCAATAATTGATTTAAGAAGTTTCAATTTTTTTCTTATGTAATAGGGGTTAATTTATTGACTTAGTTTTTAAAGATCAGGTTTTAGGACTTTTAATAGCTAAATATATATATATATATATATATATATATATATATATATATATATATATATATATATATATATATATATATATATATATATATATATATATATATATAATATATATAATATATATATAATTTATACACTCATCAAAATTGTCTAGGAACAAGAATCAAATTTTTTATAACTTTTTGGGTAGATTATATACTTTGAATATTTCTCTGACTTGTCTGAAGCCTTTCTTGTTGAAGACTACCAACAAAAAAATAGAATTTATAAGAAAATTCAGCAAAAAAAAACGAGAAATGAAAATAAATCACTTTAAAAAGTATCACAAATTCCATTCTTGTTCCCTAGATAATTTTGATGTGTATATATACCGGGTGTTGCTCCGTCGAGCGGGACATAGGGATTCCCATGTTAATTTTGAAGTAGTCCAATATTGGCTCCCTAATTATTTTAGAAGAAAATATTATTAGGATTTTTTAAAGAGCACACCCAGTATACAAATTTCAGCTCTTCTCAGTCCGCCAGCTAAGAGATAAATGCTAAAATAAGTTACGAATCTCCTATCTTCTTACGCGCCCTGTATTATTAGAAGTTTATAATAAAATACCAGAAAAATTATTTAACCTCTTACTCTCAAGTTGTCAGATCAATGTAACATAATTTTTAAATAATGAACTACTCAAATTAAGAAAAAATCACTATTATAAAATGGTTTTATCAGGGAAATAGTTATCGAAGAGTAGCGGACATGTTTGCAGCCTATTTTCCCAATAGGCCAATACCAAGTAAATCGACAATAGAACGGACGATAAAAAAATTTGAAACTACAGGCACAGTAATCAATAATTGTAAATGTGAAGAAAATCGACGTGAAAATCAGAGACAAATTGTACAAAACGAGAGGGATTTAGACGTGATACTTTGTGTAGAGGATGCCGAAGGAAACATTAGCACGAGACAACTGGAGGACATTACTGGACAAGACCACACCACAATATCTCGAATTTTTAAAAAGATGTAAATACCACGCTTACAAGTACGAAAGACACCAAGAATTAAGAGACGGAGACCAAATACGACGAAAGAAATTTTGCTTTGAGATGATGGAGAGGATAAACACTGACAGAGGTTTTTTACAAAATATTTGCTTTACTGACGAATGCACTTTTACATTGAACAACGAACCCAACATTCAAAATTGCCGGTACTGGAGTAACGAAAACAAAAATCGATTTGTTGAGACAAGGGCTCAATATTTTTCGGCCACCATATCCTTGGACCATTTTTCCTTGACCGAAATTTGAATGCGGAGTACTTTCTGGAACTTTTCGAGGAACAAATTTTGCCTGCTTTGAACAACCTTGCTCGTGAAAATCAAGAGATTTGATATCAAATGGATGGCTGCCCAGCACACAGTACCAGAGCTGTGCGCGAATACTTGAACAACGCATTTAATAACGACATCATAGGCCCGAACCACGCAATATCTTGGCCAGCCAGGACTCCGAATCTTTCGCCAAACGATTTTTTTCTATGGGGACATTTAAAAACTAAGCTTTAAAGCAATAAAAAGTATGAAAATTTAGACCAGGTAAGGAATGCTATTTCCGCTGAATGTGCCAGAATATCGATGTACCAACTAGCCAACGTAAGAAATGAGTTTTATAATCGTTTGGGTTATTGTCTGGCAGTTAATGGAGGAATATTTGAGCATTTGATTAAATCCTGATATTTTCGTCATAAATTGATTTCTAAATGTAGACAAATTTGTTTTGACACTGTGAGTGCATGTGTTGGAATAAGCTGTAAACTAAAATGAAATGCGAGGATTCTTTTTGAAATTCCCGTATAAAATTGTTCAGTTTTGGCAATGACATTATAAATTAATGATCTAAATTGATGTAAATCATTGGTGTTTTTTTTTATAATCTAAGCAGTTGCTAAAATATAGGAGAATATTTAGCTACTCTTTACTGGTTTTGAAATGTCAATTCTTTGGTGTGGCAATTTCATTGTGTCTTATATATCCTAATATCATATTTTTAAAATAATTAGGGAGCCAATATTTGATACTAAAATTTACATGTATTCCCTATGTCGCTCGATATATAATATATATATATATATATATAATATATATATATATATATATATATATATTTTATATATATATATATATATATATATATTTATATATATTATATATATATATTATATAATAATTTTTTTCTAAATATTAATTATTTATGATACTATTCATCATTAAATTTTTCTTTAAGCTTTGACCTTTTTATGTAGTTTCTATATATTCTTAAGTTCATCTATATCCATTCAGTAACATCAACTTTTAAATGTTTCTATTATATCCCCTCTTAATCGTCGTTCTTTTAATGTTGGTAGCTTAAATATTTTCAATTTTTTAAAAAATTTAAACTTGTTCTAAAATTTCGATGTCTTTAACAAAATATGGATTCCAGACAATATTAGCGTACCCTAAAATGGGTCCAATGTTTGATTTGTAGAGTTTGGTAATTATTTCTACACTGGTGTTCTGAAATGATCTCGTCAAATATAGTATACTATTTATTTTTTAACAATTTTAATAAATATGAGACTACCGTTTTGGGTTAGCAGTTACAATTGTTCTTTAATATTTTTAAGAGTTACATTGTTTAACCTGCAATTAATTTGTGGATTATTTGTGCCGATGTGCAGTCTAGATTTCAAGGGTTTTTAAATCTGTTA
This sequence comes from Listronotus oregonensis, assembly GCA_019359885.1. Classification (NCBI taxonomy): domain Eukaryota; kingdom Metazoa; phylum Arthropoda; class Insecta; order Coleoptera; family Curculionidae; genus Listronotus; species Listronotus oregonensis. The sequence continues at coordinate 42,748 of JAHBCN010001452.1, forward strand.
ATATATTATGTGATATCGATGGATTTGTCCCAACTTTATTTATACACTAAATATATCTGCCCCTGTACATGATACAAAAAAAACTTATTGGTAAACATACAGGGTGTCTCAAAAAACAGAGTTTTTATTGTTAAGTACGTTTTTTTAATAGAACGCCCTGTATATTTTGCCAAATTTTGACTCTACATTCAATTCTACATCAAAAATGTCAAATACACTATACGTCAATTATTTCTGGTTTTTGAGATAATTTAGTAACTAATTAAAATAATTTTGTTAGAAATTAGTACTAAAAACAGTCAGCCGTTTAAACATTTACTATAGGATGTTATGTTGATTGTTTTTAATTACAACATAAGTAAATCAGATAATACTATAATTAAAGGTCGTTATCTCAGAAACCAGCAATAATTGACCTCTAGTGTAATATACATTTTGATGTAGAATTGAATAAAGAGTCAAAATTTGGCAAAATATACAAGGCGTTTCATTAAAAAAAACGTACTTAACTATGAAAACTCTGTTTTCGGGACACCCTGTGTATTTACCAATACTGGTAATAAAATTAGCGTTACCAAACACACATTTTTTATTATTATTATTTTTGTGTATTATGTACAGGAGCACAGATGTTTAGTGTATAAATAGAGTTGGGGCACGCTGTATATTTTAGTATTATTAGCGTAAAAGTATGTGAAACGAATAATTTTCCTGGTAAGAACGCTATTGTACACAATAAAAAGGAGTGACCCTGGTACTGAACCTTGTGGAACTCTATTTTTTACTTAAAAAGGTCCTTACCAACTTTCGTGAACTTTTTCTTTGTTGCGAAAAATATTTTATACTTTATTTTAATTTACCAATAAGTAAATAAAATTAGGATACATTTAAAGGACAATTAGAGCTTGTTAAAAATAGTTTAGAAGATATAATTATGTAGAAATAGACGAAAAAAGCAAATAAAGAAAAACTAAATATGCATTCTGAAAAAAACATCTTTTTGTAGTTTTTAAGAACTTTAAGGCAAAAACTGTTCAGTATTATGTGTATATCGAAATTCAGAGAAGACCAAACTCTGGAAGACGAAAAAGATGGGGACGAATCAAAAATTATTTCCGAAGAAAGGACTCAGTCTGTGCTTAGAGACATTGACTTTGAGATATTTTGCCACAAAGTATTGCAGCGTTGTTTATTTTTATTAATTTTTGTTAAAGGTAAGTTTTTACTTTTTTATTTTATAATTTTGCTAGATTTACCATCTTTACTTCATATGTTTTTTTAGGTACAAAAGTCGATATTTCCCCGTTGGAAACTGACTCGGATGATGAAATTTCTGAAAAACCTTATGTAGAATTTTATAAACCTAATCGAGACCCTGTTCTTAGCGATCTTCGACGTATGTGTTCGCTTTGTTTGAACTTTGTTATTAGTGAGAATCAAGAGAAAACTGGATATGGCACTAGGTAGGTTTCAATATAATATTAGGTATATTATCATATTATAAAATGACTATACCAAGGAGAATATGCCTCTTCAAATCTTTTTGCAGCCAGACATGACTTGCTTTTGGAGTTTGACCATTTATTAGTTTGTTTCCAATCAAAAATGCATTTTATGTATCTGTACCAGAAAACAAGTATATTATTATTTTAAATCAAATAGTGTAATATACTAGAATAATTTTATAATTTTAATAATATAACTACTGTTGCTTTTAAGCATTTTTCTGTTCAGACTCATCCAATGAGGACTGAATAGGGTCATATTTATAGCTTTTTTTAAATCTTTTCCCATAGAATCTTGAACAACCAGAACCAACGCTTTAAAAAATGATTTAAAGGAAAAAAAGGGATACCATGTAAAATTAAACGTGAACGTGGACTTGGACGCCCCAAGACTCCTAAACACACAACTGAGCTTCTCTATAGAGGTGAAATACCTATGGGTAAGCTTTGATAGTAAGCTAACATGGAACTTCCACTTGGGGAAAAGACTCAAGAAAGCATACATTCTCCATGAGCAGTGGCGCCGGACCATAGGCAGAACCTGGGGAATGTCACCTAGAGTCAGCTTATGGATCTATATGGCCACCATAACACCTATGCTAACCTACGGTGCTATCGTCTGGGGACAGAAAGCCCAGCAGACGAAAGTCATCCAAAAACTGGACCAAGTTCAGAGGATGCCTTGTCTCAACATCACTGGAGCCATGAGAACATTAACTAGTGTCATGGAGGTAATCATTAACCTCACACCCTTGACATATTCGTTAAGGAGGTTGTTGTGACGGTTATGCTGCGCCTCCGCACTGTTGGTATAATGCCCGATGTAGGAGTTGGCGCACAGAGACGTCGCTTGTGGATTGAGGCGATAAGTTCGCTTCCACACGCCATGTTTTGTTTTTAACAAACCCTACAAAATCGACATCGAGGGAGAATCGAACACAATCGTGGCAGGTGTAATCAACATCTACACCGACGGTTCGAAAACAAAAGAAGGTACAGGACGTTTAATCTATTCTAGATCTCTAAACTTAAACATCAAATGGGCTATGGGTGAGTTGCCAAGTGTGCTCCAAATTGAGCACACAGGCATGACCATAGCTACAAAATAAATAATCAGTAGGAACATCAGTCATAAGGTCGTGCTTATCCATACGGATTGCAGACAGACACTACTAGCCCTGAGGAGACCACGCTACACCTCGGGTCTGGTATTAGAATGCTACCGTGCCCTTGCGGATGCTTCCAGTAGGAATGTGGTCACTCTTTGCTGGACCAAAGGACACGCTCACTCCAAAGGCAACCGCATTGCTGACTCGTTGGCCAGGAAGGCTGCCGGGACCAAACCTGTTGGACCCGAGCCTTTCGTAGGTCTGACAGAGTCTGCGATGAAGGACCTTATTAAAAGACACTCTCATCAGCAGTTTACAAGACGATGGGCTGAAACAGTAAACTGTAACTTTTCCAGAAAGTTACTGAACTATCCTGACAGAGATACAGCTAAGCATTACTTGGCAATGCCTAGGGCGAACCTTCGCCTAATTACGGGCGTTCTTACTGGACATTACGGAAGCACCTTTTTAGAATGTTTATAAATGACACGCCTCTGTGTAGAGGTTGTGAACAGGAGGACAAGACGGTGGAGCACATTGTTTGTGACTGCCCTACACTCTCGTCCAAGAGAAGATCCATGCTGGGCGAGTATTGGATTTCCTTGGCCGACATTAAGGAAATTCCCATCGGCGACGTCATCACCTACTTTATATCAGTAGGATGGGCGGCGTCCTGGGTGAGGAGTCCTCTTTAGGAGGAAGCACAACGGCCTACTGAGGCTTTGGTGTCGTGATATCTATCACCCTCCGCATTTTCAGATTCAGACCACATAAAATTAACATATCCACACCTTATTTATTACTTCGTTTTTGAAAGCGTCTCATGTTTTTAGGCCGGTTTCAATAAAAATAATTTATATATTATATTAACTTTTAGTAACTATTAAAATAATTTAATTTATATGAGAAATTTTAATTAAAATATAGAAAAAAGTAACAATAAATACCTGAAATTCCAAAATACAAAAAGCCAGTTTTCTGTCAAAGTCTAGCGTTAATTACCACTTTTAATACATATTGGCAAATGAGTAAAACAAATAAATAAACTAATTCTGGTGTTACTACAATAAATACGAATTTCTTTATAATAAAACGTGTCAAAAAATGGGACGCTTTTAAAGACCAACCAATTTTATGTCATATCTCTTTTGTTTTAAGGCGTAAAATAGGCAAAAGATGCCTATTTTACGTGTTTTAATACGAAAAAAGCCACAAATATGGTCCTAATCAGTTCTCATTGGATGACCCTGTTGTTTATTTTTACAAAGTTTGTTTTTCAAATTCAGTTCATTTATTTAGTCTATTTCTTTGGTACATGATTCTGTTACAAATAAGGTTTTTTTTCTGAGCTTATCACACAATTTTTTGTTTGTACTCTTAAGTTAATGCTAATGTTAATCTGATTATTGTTAAGATCTACGTTGTGACCATTCGAGAGTTTCAATGTTTTAATTTGGTCTCCCCTCAGTCGTCGTTATTTTAATATTGGCAGCATAAATATTCTTATTCTTTCCTCGTACCACAAACTTTGCGTTAATATAGAATTTCATTTATTACAGTTATTGTAATTAATTGCAGTTAAGTTTTGGTGACGTTTCTTCGTCTTTTTCACACAACTAAACTAATTAGATGTTTTACTCCGCAATGTAGTAATATCATTAAAAAACAATATTTTAAAAAATAATTTAATAAAATTCTTTAAGACCAACTTTCTTTTGTCTCTCAGTAGAAAAGAATGAACTTTTACGCATTGCGTGTTATTTTTTAGCGAAAATGGATGGTCAAATGAACCCTCGGTAATTTATAAATCTTTATTAAGTCATAAAAGAAGGGCTCAGAGTCGATTCGATGGTTTGGACCAGCTTTTATTTCATCTTGTCACCAAGGAACCAACATTAACTGTATGTATACACTCCAGTTTGTAATTTTAAGCACTATTAATTCTCTGAGTGATTCTAACCAATCTTATTTCAGGTCTTAAACTGCATCCAGCAGCAACTTCTGGAAGGTTGCTTCGGTTTCTGCAACGTCTCGAACGAAGATTCTTGCACTCCTTTCCACCATTACCTTGAGGGAATTCAAAGTTCACCAATAGAAACACAGGAAAAAATACGCACCATTGTACAAGGCATTTACGAGTTTCTAACTGCTTCTCTTAAAAAGCAGGTCTCCCTAAACTGTGATAATAGACATTTGCTATTAGTTACTGTTTTTTCGCTGAGCACGAGATACCAACCTAATGATTTGAGCTTAGTAATAAATAATGATTTAGTTCAAAATTTAATGCAACTAGTTAATATATCAACTATTGGAGCACATCCCTATACCAAAAGTGAAGTCCTCAGCATCGCATCTTTAAGACTGATCCATATTTTAGCCTATGTCCTGCTGCATAAACTCGAAGAATCTGGATGTGGTTCCTCTGGAAATAATTGTAAACGTCTTACACGATCAGTTTTTGAAAACCATCGAAGTATTTGACGAGTGCTGTCAAAATTTCGAGAGTAACATATTTCAGTGGGGCAATGAACGCCAGATGGGCGATTTTCTTTTGCTTTTGAGAGTAATTTCTTCCAGCAGCAATATTCAGAGATTGTTGGCCAATAAAAAGTGGGTCTACGCGTTGCTAACAATTTTAGATACTTCCAATTTGTATTTAAGTTATAATTCCCAAATAAAAATTCTTAGGCCTAAGTTGTTTATACTGCAGCTTTTACAGATTATCTTACCGAATTTGAAACCAGTTCATATTGATGATGCTTTGAGGAAGCACATCATCACAAAACTTTTTACTCAGTTGGGTAAGGAGATGTGGTCGAATTCCTTGGGAAACGAAGGAATACCTACTTTGTACAACAAATTTGATGCTGCCGATGATGCGTTAACAGTTAAAGATTTTAAAGAAGGGGAAGGAAATGTTCCCGTTCATGACATGGGTTTTGATCCTGAGAAGTGTTATAGCTGTACTATTGAAGGTAAGTGTATGTTTTAAGAATGTTTATCCTTTCTTTTTTTGCCATGTTTAAATGTTAACTATGCAAAATGTTTATTACTGATACAAAAGTTGTCGTTAAAAATGTAAGGGTACTTTGGCATTGGCACTTGGTCGATATCAACGAAAACAAAGTTGAAAATATTATATTATACATTTACTTATTGAAGACATCCTGGTAGGTCATGGAGACCTGACCTATTTAATATGACGTTGTTAGTTTTTGACGTTGTTATTTTCTGTTTTAGAGATTAGAATTTCTGAAACATGATTCTTAGAACGTCTTAACAAATTCTTGCTATTTAGGTTTATATGCAAGGCTCGTCTCTCAGCAGGAAATAGATAAAATTCCCATGTACTTTGAATAGAAAAGTTGTAGAAAGTATGGTTTTATTGTAGTGGCTTTTACAGAACCCCATGTCAATTTAGTAGGTTATATGGGCTGTGGTATGGAGGCAATTTAAAAACATCCTCTTATAATTTCGTCAATTACGTATTTTTTGTCGCTTTTGTAGTTGAGGTCTAATTAGTGCCTACAATTGATTTTTTCTCATAGTAAGTCAAAATTTGTATTTAGATTGGTCAACCATTCCTGCATGCTGCATTTTTAAAAGAAAAGGTGGGAAGCTTTTCCATTAATGCAGAATGGTATGGAGGGTTGTCCATTATAATGACACATGTCAAGTTTCCCCACCACCCAGTCTTCCTTCTTCTGATTTACTTTTAGATGAACCTCTTTTTATATCAAATTTCTGTTCTTATTGATGAACTTAGGATCCCTTTGAGTAAATACACATTTCATCAAGATACACAAACCTGACATTTTGGTCAGTCTTTTTGTAGTGTAAGTAAAAAATTCATTTTTGTATTATAATGCCAAATTTGTTTTTGTAGATCTTTTTTAAAAATATGGGCTTCATATGTCACTGTTTTTTTTTGACTGTCTAAAGGTTTGTGTTGATTTCTGTTCTGTTCGTTAGCTTAATTGGGCGACTATAACAGAAGAGGCGCGTAACCCCCCCTATGCGAAACATGATGTTTTTTTACCATATTTAAATTTTATTTTATTTTGTTTCAATTGCATTTTATGTTTTTAGGAAGTTTGACATTAGTCCATGGAGCTGGTGGACGCGGCTATGGATTGGGCTTGCGGGCAATAAAATCTGGATGTTACCAGTGGAAAATACTTATTGTTAGAGAAAATAGGGGCAACGAAGGTATGAGATATTTAGGCAAATGAGTAAGTACGTGGATATATGAAAGTGGTTATGAATCTCAGCTGGCGTCAAGTTAGTTCGAATCTCACCCACGGTACCCAGTACTTAAGCTTCATATAAGTCTTAGGCTGACATAAAGAAAACAAAAATATCAAATTTCTTGTTTTCTTTGTTAGAATTATAAATGTTTATTGTGTATTTTAGGTACCTGTATTGGCGTTTCAAAATTCCCGGTTCGTGATTTCAGTCATAGATCAACAAGCGATATGTGGTTGTACAGGGCATACAGTGGAAGTCTTTATCACAATGGAGAAAGAGACAATTGTTTTCAAAGTTACACTCAGGGTGATTACATTACTGTCGTTTTGGATATGGACGCCAAAACTTTAAGTTTCGGTAAGATTTTTACTTATAGTTTAGCCAGCGATAGAATTTTCAACTTTTATTTCTATGTGGTAGCACCATTGCAATTTTAAAGGTAGCTCTCCGCCATTTCAGTAACGGGCTTACATCAGAAAGATAGGTCCGAAAGAGATGAAGCTATGACGGGTTAAATAGATAACCCAACATTAGTGGCAAAAAGTAATTGACGTTTTAAAACGTCCCACAGTGGTTCGAATGTATAGTGGGAGTGAACAAAATTGCCAAACTCTGTTATGTTACAGGAAATTACAACCTGAACAAAAATTTTTAATATACATGGACCTGGAAATGCTGTTATAAAAAATTATGGCCTTATTTTGCTGGTAAACTTGTTTCCATTAGTCTGAACTTATGACTCTCCTCCAAACTTGCACTTTTTAATCTGCTCTTCGCTGTTAGTTGCAGAAGTTCTTGTAAATTTACGCAAGCGCTAATTTCATCAGCGATAATTTCTTTTGGGAGTACGGCATTTTTAGTCAAGGTTAATGAATAGAAGCTGGAAAAGCAATCCTTATGCAAACCATTTACTACAGATCTTAACAATTTTTTTGTTCAGTCAAATCTAAATCGATAAAGCCAGTGCTGAATAAAGACTTACAAATTTCCGTTCATAAGACCAAAGATTGCCTGGTTATCCCTCCAGCAAATCGTAGTTTAGCAGGTGGCCTGCTAGCAACAAGTACTGTTTTTTTTTCAGTTTTTTAGAAAGTTTCTTGGAAAAGGGTTACCTATCTTCCGCGTGCTCGCCTGGGTCCAGATTTGACTTGCATTGCTTTCTGGAATAATTGTAAATTGTAATTCTTGCCGAAGCGAGGACTCGTATCGACGACGAAATCTTTCAGGGTCATCTTTGTATTACAATTAAGGGAAAAAACACTAATTTTGGGTTTTCTCTTTGGTATTGTTCGTTAGACTCTTTAGACACGTTCATTAGCAAATATAATTTACCGTTGTGATGTTGTGCTTAAAAAACATGTTCCCACTAGCTGGCCATTAATTATGGAAACTCTTCTGCATACAAAAATTTGAAAACTGTAAACGTTGCAGGCAGACGCAGTTAAACTATCTGCAAATTAAAATCTGTATACAAAGCATTAAGAAAATGCGTAAAGTACGAAATGATATTTTAGGTTTTTTTAAAGACTCTTTCTTAAATAAAAATGACAAGATTTCTTAAATAAAAATGACAAGATATTATTTATATTTATAAAAATCATTATAACACATGTATAATATTTTCCATTTTTTAAGGTAAAAATGGTGAGGAACCAAAAGTAGCTTTCGAAAATGTTGAAGCTACAGAGCTCTATCCCTGCGTAATGTTTTACAGTACCAACCCAGGTGAAAAGGTTAAAATAACCGACATGAAAGTTCATGGAACTCAACGCGATGTTTTGCCCGGGGAGCCCAATTTGGCACCCATGCATGCTGTGTTGGCAGAGGCATATGTTGGTAAGTAGACAAAATATATTTTTATTATAACGTTTATTTAATCATCATCATCCTCAATCACATATATTCAATGCATGATATTAGATGCTAAGACTAGTTTAGTTATACAGGGTGATTCATGAGGAAATGTCATTACTTCAGGTGTGTAATCAGGGTCCAAAAATAAACATAAAAGTCTATACAAATATGGGTCCGCAAGGCCTTCGTTTCCAAGATACAGGGTGTTAAAGTTTTTATTTAATTTTTCTATTTTTTAAATAAAATTTATGATACAGTAAATATTGGAGTAAAAATTGGACGGACTCAAACTTAATCTTAGTACGGCTCTTACTTGTAGGGGGTGCCACCTTCATGTCTTTCTACTATTTTGAACAATCACAACTTTTTGGTACGGCCCTGTATTACATTTAGTAAATTAAATAATTGTTTTGTCATTTTTACGTTTAAAAGGTATACTTGTTAAAAGTTGATATGAGCAACCGTTTTTGAGATATTTGGATTTAAAAAAAATAAGACGCATCTGATTTTATTATAGCAAAATTAAAAAAAAAACAAAATGTATGTATTTTAAATATCAATAAAATTATTGTTCTTAAATTATGTTTAGGAAAACAACAACTATTCAACCGTTTTCGAGATATTTCGATGTTAAAAAAATTACGACGCATCTGATTTTATTATAGCAAAATAAAAAAAAACAAAATGTATGTATTTTAATTTTTAATAAAATTATTGTTCTTAAATTATGTTTAGGAAAACAACAACAATTCTTACTCCAATATTTACATTAGCATAGATTTCATTTAAAAAATAAAAAAAAAATAATAAAAACTTTAATACTCGTATTTCAGAAACGAAGGCCTTGCGGACCCATATTTGTATAGAATTTTATGTTTATTTTTGGACCCTGACTACGTACCTGAAGTATTGACATTTCCTCATGAATCAACCTGTATACTGTTGTGCCACATTCATTTATTGAAAAGTCCTTGTTGGGTACACGCCAAAGGAATAATAAGACCGCTTCGGTCCTTGTCTCTTGGAACAGAGACTGAGCATGCTAAGCCCTATTGACCACTCTGAAGTTGCAGATTACCTAAAACAGAAGAAAAAATAACCCCTAAAAAACCTAAACACTTATCTACGTTTCGGTGCAAGTCTATCACCATTATAGGGCATATTCAATTAAGACTAATTTAATTGCAAATTTTGGATATATCTGTGCGCTGTTCAAATGAAACTTAATTTGACATAAAAATTGTATATGCAAATGTGTCTCGGTTCTTTTAATTCATGTGGAGTGGAGGTAAATAACGAATATTTTTAGAGTATTTTAGTTAAACAAATCATGTTAAAAGCACTTCATAACCAAATTTGTCTCTCTTTCTAATCTGTTTGCTCTGTATGTATCCCAAATCAAACATATTTATACTGTTTCCATGCCTGGGGAATGGCATCTCACTAGCCCGAGAGCTGGCAACAATTTTTGGGTAGGTATTTGAGGCAAAAATATTTTTTTTCCAAAAATGTATTTGAGGCAATATGCACTTTTTATATGTTGTAGTTGAATGTTTAAAGAATTTTAAAAAAAATAAGCCAGACGATTTTGTCGGGGTTTTAACCTTGCCAGGCGCGTGCAAAAATGTTTTGCAAAAAATATAAAAAATGTATTTGAGGCAACTTGAAATTTTAATAGGGTATTAATTATAACTAAAAAATAAGATTCTCAAAAAGACAGATTATTTTGGTGGGACTTTCCATATGCCAGGTGATCTAAAAAATTATGTATAGGTGCGACTGAGTAGCGCTATAGACAATCTGCTGTAGTGTAAGAGAGGACGTTTATCGGCAGCTGTCTGCGTTCTTACTTGCGGCGTTATTATTGACTTTGGCAAGATCACGTCGCTTACAATGGCCATGAGGTTTCTAGTCGGAATTTTGGAGTAAAAAATAAAAAAATTGTGAACTTCTGCTAAAAATGGTTTAAGTAAAAATGATTGTGTTGATTTGTGTGTGCTAAATGGACATATTTTTTGTGTTTTTTTATCATAAAAAATTTGTTAGTCAATTTTAATACATATTCAAATGTAATGAATTACTTAAATATTTAACATTAGAGCAAAAATATTGTTTTTAACATATCTCAAGATACATTTTTTTTAGAAAACTAATTTTAAAACAAATTTTGTTTCAAAAATTTTTTTTTCGAATTCAGATTTTTGCAGCTACATCCAAAATTTAAAAAATTACTTTTTTTGTGACAGTATTCAAACTTAAAATTTATACCGAAATAAAATATTTTTTTCATGTTAAAATTAATAAAGACTAACGTATTAAAGAAAGTAAGGATAACAAAAATATAAAATCACAAAATCAGATTTATTCAGATAAAATAATTATACAACTGAAGTATTATCTTAAGCACACAATATAAATTTTTATTATTTATTATATTTTAATCCATAATGTTTACGGATCTCTAATATTTTATGACTTTTTTTAAGAGTTTTCTCTACATAAGCAATCACTTTATCATCGTCTTTTTTGCAAATGACACAATTTAATTTTTCACCAGACATTTTAAAATTATTTAACTTATAAAACACTTGTAACACCAATATTTATACGACTCAGAATAACGACTCCGAGATTGACTAGAAACCTCATAGCTTTGTAAGCGACGTGACCTCGCCAGAGCCAATATAACGCGGCAAGTAAGAACGCAGACACTCCATAAAGTTCTCTTACCTCAGCTTTGTTAGCGCTACTCAGTGCATCATCATCATTTAGATCCCTGCTGTGAGTCTTGAAAAATCTTATAAATAATACCCTATTAAAATTTCAAGTTGCCTCAAATACATTTTTTATATTTTTTGCAAAACATTTCTGCACGCGCCTGTCAAGGTTAAAACCCCGACAAAATCGTCTGGCTGATTTTTTTTTAAATTCTTTAATCATTCAACTACAACATATAAAAATTGCCTATTGCCCAAATACATTTTCGGAAAAAAAAATATTTTTAAAAATTTAGGGGTTGATTTAGCCCCGCTACTCACCAGCCAGGTCTGCAGTTCCGTGTTAGGGTTTAATAAGAGAAGTATATGATGACAAGTTTTCAGCTTGCCTCAAATACCTACATACAATCCTTAGCATTTCTTGATTTCATCCGTTTGCCTTTATAATGACCCCAATCATTTTTTTTTATGTTTATGACAGCCCACGAAGGCTTGTTTGAAGTACCTTGGGTGCCGGGTATTTAGATGTTTAACCCCTTTTTCCTCTTTCCCTCAAAGTTGTCCAAGTACTGAAACATGCAGATATTGCAATTTCTCGGCTACGTGGTAGTGCCACTACGAACATTATAGAAATAACTACTATCTCTGAACTACTCCCTATTAATGCCTGGGTAATATCATTTAGACGGAACCTACAGTTTAACGTGGATTCCGAACCACACACAACACCCTAGGGAAAAGCTTTCTTTTCTTGCCCATCGACGAGTTGTAGTGGATCTGCCGCTCTTTTAGAGCTATTTTCACAGATTTTGATCCGAGAAATTAGTCAATTTAATTTTCCCTTAATAGCTAATAAGAGAGCAACACGAAATGCGTCGATCTGAAGAGGCTCCAAACTTTCCACTTTGTTTGTTCTGTCATCCATAGAGTGTCTGGTTAGTAGTCATGAGCATGCATTAACCAATTTTTTATGATTAAACATTACAATACTGATGTCGAGTTTTAATTTTAGGTCTAATAAGAAAGTTGCACTGTTCTGAGACATGGACAAACGACGTTAATGTGGCTCTAAAACAGAGAATAAGTAAAATTGAAGAGTTGTTTCCTAGTATAGAGACACACAATTTGGACGAAGCCTCTTCGGATAAATTGGTCGAGTTAAAGACGGAGGTAAATATAAGATAAAATGGGCAAGAAACAAATGAGTTATCATTCTTAAGGCTACATACAAAATTGTACTGTGCATTTTTTATTTTATTTACAAAAGAATAAATTTATTTTAGGTTGAAATGAATTTGGAGGCCTTGTGTACTGTGGTTTGGCCAGCTTTAAACGTAATCGGTGGCTTGGATAGGGGTTTGAGAATGGGGGGCTACTGCAGACACAAAACTACAGGAAAGAAAGCCATCGTTTTGGGAGTTCTAAAAAAAGGCAAATATACTCTTTGCATTTTAATGTATTTATTTAAAAAAATATATTTTTAATACTATTTCAAGGAAAACAATTTAATAAATAATAATATTTTTTTACGGTTTAGGTATTACAACTGTAAGTGTCCAGTGGGAGCATGACAGTGGCGTATCCGACGTTGTGATTTCTAATTTGGAGTTCATAGAACCAGAACCTTTTGCTACAAGTAGATTTACAGGTAAGTGCTCTAGAACCATTATTCATTCTTATCTTTACTTTATGCACAGTGTGTTTTTTTATCATTATTAAACCCTAGATGTAGACCAGTAATTTTTTTAGTTGCCGCAGTAGATTTTAGTAAGAAAATAACTTACAGCTCTTATCATCTTATTAAATTATTAAAAAGACATAATAGTTTCATTCTTGAGCAGCTGTGGATTACAATTTTTCAAGTGTAAAGGGTCATCTAGCGAGGGCGGAACATGGACATATTCGTGGTTTCCTCAAGGAAGTTTAAAGGTGTATGGAAGGCCAATGCTGTAGAACAAAATTGTCCAGGCTTGCAGGGCAGCGGGAATAGGGGAATCGGCCCCGCGGAGTTTGCACAATGAATCATAGGTCAGGTCCGGACTTCCATAATTCTTTGATACCATGTATAAAATTAACATCATCAAATGTCAAATTCAGACTATACGTTCACTGGTTTTTTATATTTTGCACAACATTGTTGGTTAATAAACGAAACTATTATACAATATTTAAAATTATTGTGTATTATTGGATTTTATATCATCAGATTTAACATGGAAAGAACTGATGGCACCACTGCACAGCCTTCTACTTAAATAGTTGATATTTTTGGGAGTTTCGTATTTTTACCAAAAATCTTAATAAAATAATTAACAACACAATTTTTTAAAATAAATTTCAAACATTGTATGATAGTTTTATGTACTTATCACAAATTCTGTGATAAAAGAAGGACAAGATAGTGTAAATGAGTTTAATCTAATTTTCATATTTAAGGATCGATATCTGAAATTTAAAATGTTATAAAAAAAAACACTTATTTTGATTTATGATTAGCGCCTCTGTATGCAAAAAATCATCGAAATCGGCAAGGGTCAAGAAAAGTAAAAACTTACCTTAATTTGAACTCGTTTGTGTTTTAGGGTAATACAATATCTTTTAAATCTATAATTTGTATAAAAGTACAAAAAAAATAGTATTACCTCATGCAGATAACATAAACAAATTTAACAAGAAGTATAGATTTTTTTACATAAGAATATTTTTTATATCGTCAGACAGTCCACCGAGGCTGAGGCTTCAATACTAACGTACCGTTAAGTGTGGTAAAGGGGAGTTTATCTACACCAGACCTAAATATTTGGCGAAGGGAAAACTTCTGTGGATAGCAGATTCCAGTCTAGACACTCTGGGGATGGTGGAACAAAGAAAGTGGGAAGTTCGGGGCCTCCTAAGTTGGACTGTAAAAGGATGCATAAAAGTGGTACTACGTGTTGCTCTGTTGGAAGCTGTCGGAAAAATTATACTTGCCAACTTCTTGGAGCAGAAGCCGTGAAAATACCTATAAAAATGCAACATATTCCCTCCAGCCCGTCGGTGGGAAAGAGAAGGAAGCTTTTCTGTAAGCGTGGGATCATTAATAAGACGAACAGATCTGTTTTGAATGGAATCAAAAATGATAAGAGTTTTAGGAAATATCATTGCCCTAACATGAAAACAATATTCTAAAGATGGTCTGGTTAGATTACATACAGAGTATACAGGTTAGACGGATAGAAATAATTACTGGCTCAAAAGAGAAATCCAAGCTTTTTTAAAGCAGATGAAGATAGATGTAATGTGTTTGTATCAGTTAAGGTTGTTCTTAAAAGTAACGCCAAAATGATTAATTAACTTTTTTCGCGACACCGAACATGACTGGGTCTTGGAGCATTAAACTGGACAAGATTTTTGAATCCCCAATTCAAGATTAGTTTATGGTCTTGTGAAAGTGATACGAGTATTTAAATTGACCTGCGCTTGTTTTCCTATTGAGGGGTATCCGGGTATGTTACCCTTGAATTTGCAAGACAAAATCATACAACTTTTAGGCCTTTTGTTGCGATATTGTAAGTAACAAATAATAAACACGAAATTATAGTCACAAGAAATAAACCAATAATCACTAAAATATGAAGGTTTTTATCAATCCAAAAAACTTCTGCAACCACAAAATAAAATCACACAAGTAAAACAATCGCTTGGAAGGGTTGATAAGACAACGGCACAGCGCGGGAATGGTTTCCTAAACACCGCTCCGTCGCACACGAAAACGGGACTCCGGCTCTGTCAAAAGATAATATGTTGCCTACCTACAAACTGTGTGTAGGTAGGCATCACATTACAATATTTAGGGGAATTTTGTTACTGCGCAGAATCGAGGGGCCCACACATGACAGTTATTTTCATAGTGGGCAGGACATTTTTTGATCGAATACGCCATAGTATTGGGCTTCCATTAACCTTCAAACTTCTTTGGGTTTCCTTCGTATTATAAAAAAATGGAATAGTCGTCTTGTGTATTTTTTCCCGTGAAATCTGAAAAAATACTTAAAAAAATAATTTTAATTTAAACAAAATAAATAGACGTAAAATTAACATTTTCCTAATTGGAGCGTGTTATTTTTTTTGATACCTTTCAATTAAAAAGGATTTTTTATTTACTTTTGGTGACAACAGAATAAATTTAATTATATGTTTAGCTTTTGCCAATAGGTATTAAAAGTAATAATACACGCTGGAATTAAATCTATTCTGATATTACTGAAATGAATATTAAATCTTTTTTTATTGAAACATATTTAAAAAATGTGACGCTTTCAATGATGAACCAATTATTAAGGTGTCCAGTTAGAAAATGTCAATTTTATGTCATCTCTTTTGTTTAAATTCAAATCTTTTTTTACGTGTGCCCCAGGGTTGTACGGTAAAAAATACGCAAGATGGCTAGTTCACTTTTTAAATACAAGGAAACCCACAAGTATGACCCTGTTCAGTATGCAAGGATACCTGTACATATTACATAAATGTAATTTTTTTAATTTTAGGTTTAACTTCTAATATGTTGCTTCAACTAGCCAGACTTTCGGGAATAACCAATGAGGTATCCTTCCCGGTATATGAACTGAACGAAGAGGAAGAAGTAACACTTCTTCCTGATGCTAGAAAGAGACCATCTGGAAATGATGAAATGTTACATTCAAACTCTGACTCGCAGGTAAAACACGGTCTACCAACAGTAATAAAAGGCTTTTTTTTGCTAATTGGGAAATCATTATCCCAAGCAAGTTTTATAAAAGTTATGTCATTATTACTGATGACGACAATATGCTAGGTATTCTTAACATGCAAGAGCTCATATATTAATATGATGTTGTAATATTCAATAAATAGCATATCATTAATCTCATATTACAATCCCTTATCTATTTCGGTTCCAAAAATAAAGGGTATTTTAATGAATATTTAGTTTTAGTATTATGGGTGTATTCTAGTCTAGAGGCCCGAATTTCGGGTGTTTTTTGACGGTCGATAAACAAAAACAATTAATACTCTTGCTATCCATTTTTTTATCATTTATTTATTTATGTTTTAAGAATACAAAAAAAAATCAAAAAGAAAAAAACATTTGTCACAAAGTTACACGCTGTTGAAGTAGAGGAGGTAAAAAAGACCGTGTCCATCTTGTCACGATTCCCTCTCTTCTGTCATCCGAAAAATTAAAAATGGTAGATTCTTTATCAATCCAAATGTCATTATGACAGGAACAAAAAAAATCTCGCAAAATGGCTGTTTCTCAAAGAAAAAGGTAGGGTTTTTTAGTTATTTTTTAACTTTTCCGAATTTTTAACAATGGTAAAAATTCAAATTTCAAATTTTTTTGGTTTCTGCCATAGAGAAATATATAAAGAAAATGCATGCTAACTTTCAAGAAAATCGGTCAATTAGAATTTGAGATTTTGTAACAAACGTTTCGAGAAAAACGCGTTTAAAGTTTAAGTTTCAGGTAGTCTAACAGATAGAACAGTACATATAAGTTACATTTCTTTATTCAGCGATTCTGGCTGCATATATCGGACCTTCTTCTACCTCAAATTAAAGATTTAACAAATTCTCTCCGAAATACGAGCTCTTCCTTCTTTTGGAGCATTTGAAGCTTGAAACTCGGAAATTTCGATTGTAGCTTCATTGCGCCGAACAACAATTTTAACTATAACTTTTAAAATAATTCTTATTTCAAAAAACCCTTTTAAGGAGATATTCTTGAATATCTAAACTATCGAAACATAAAAAAACCTTTTTTGATTTTTTTCAACTTTCTAGACTAGAATACCCTCATAACAGTTTTTGATTAAGAAATCTATACTCGAATACAGTTTATTTGATTAATGCAGTAAATAAAACATACATGTATACTAGACTGTGTCAAAAAAAATGTATACATCTCCCTGCGGTCCAGATTATTTAAGCCAATTATTTTTATATTCACTTAATAACTTACCAACTAAACTGTAGGTGAGTAACAATAAAACTCCCCAAGAAAAGCCTCCCATGCATCGCACAGTTGAAAGCTTAACTAATGAAATGGTGTCAAGTATCATGAGCGATGTCAAAAGGATAAGCACGGAGAAAATAACAGGTAAAAAAAAATTTTAAAAGTAAACTGTATCATTTTAATTTGAGACTAACTAACGCTAAAACTACACAAATGTATCGTATTAGTCCAAAAAGTCAGTAACCATGGTTAGAAACACAATTGACCAATGGGGAGACATTTTCTTCATTTGTTTTTGTTTACGAAATTCTTACGGCTTGATTAAAAAATACATTTTTTTTTCTTTAGGCTCCCAAAGTGAAACCATTTTAAGGGAACAGAACAGTGACGTCAAGAAAAAACAGCAAGATACAAGCGTGGAGGCGGCTGAGTTACAAAAAAAATATGCCACCATGGAGGAAGAATATCTTAAATTGGCCTTCTTACAGTTTTCTGCCTTAAAGACACTTGGTAAGCTTGTTTTTAATATTTAAATAAAAAAATGTTTTTGCCGTTTATACAATATATTTTATAAATTTTATGCTTACATTTATTGCGGACAATGGCTAATAAATTATTAGATGCTTATCCAAAATCGGATGATCAATAACAGAATTAGGCTTAATAATGTGTTAAGATCCTTAATTTTTTATTTATTTGTTGACATATCTGGTCATTAATCTTAAGAAGTGGTATTTATACTCTTAGGATGTTTCCCACATGATCGATTGGAGAGCGATCAGGCGATCTTGGGAAGCATGGTAAATGGTTAATGTTGTATTGGTCCATGCAGTCTACAGTTACTCTGACCATATGTGATCTGGCGTTGTCTTGTTAAAAAATAAAGTTTTATATCGTCTCAATATGTAAAAGTTCATGTGCCTAGTTCCATCTGGGTACACCGAAAATCTGTCATTTTGCCTTAGATAAAAATTAGAGGTATCCTGTTACCATATGCGATGACTTATTATGTCATTACACCTACAGTGTGGTGAACATGTCTCTCCATATAAAACTGTATCTTTCACTAAGTTGCCTTTTTACTATTGGTCTCCATCACCACTAATCATCACTACTACAAAAAAGCCCAAAACTTCTTATTTGGTGATACACTGGACGCATCCCGACTACCTTTCGTGTTCTTGAAACCAGTCATTCGCAATAGTCATAATCGAACTTAAGCGCCCTCGAAGGGCCCAAACTCTTAGTCGCCGATCTTAACGTTATGTTGATTCCCTACGTGCTTCGGTGCTCCTAGCTCTGTGTCTTCGGTCTTCTTGAATGTATGCCTGATAAACCTCTTAAAATGATACGTAAAGATCGATTTGTTTTTCTCGCAATTTCTCTAGGCCTGCCTGATGTAAGCCCTCTTAAAGTCGCTAAGCTGACGGATATCACCAAGTCTTTGCACTTGAGTCCTATTGTCTGTTAAAATAAAGCAATTTTAAACAAACTCTTTAAATGTTGAAGCACAAATTTTAGCCAAAACGCGTAAAATTTTCATCTGGGCAGATCTAAAAACAGTCTAAAAATCCGACAAGGTAAGCCATAAGGCTGAAATTTTTACTGGGCTGAAAATAAATACGCTTGTGAAATAATAAAATAACATTATAAATACTAAGTGTTTACCTTTCTTTGCACATAGTATTACATATAATATATATTTTATTTATATTTTTTATTATCCTTTTAATTTGTTGTTTTAAGGTGCATTTATAATGACATCCCATTTCACTGAACTATTCCTTATTGCCAACAAAAATTCGACCGAGGAAAAAGATTGCATAAGAGAAATTATGCATAGTATAGCTGACAAGAGTATTGATCAGTGCAAGCTGAAAAATATTATAACTGTTGCTGATGCCGAAAGGTAAGAATAATGATCCAAGCCACATTTTGGATTATTATAGGGTGGCCAGATAAGAATGCAAAGTGCTGGATTTTGGAAACTATTCGTCGTAGAGACTTGCGGTAAAAAAATTTATGACTAAAGTGGCCAAAAGAATACCGTGGAAAATATTTTCAGATTTCCAAGATGGTCGCCAGGGGGCGTAACCGCCATCTTAAACTTTTTAAGTCATTTTTCACTGAAATCTACCCAGTAAATGTTACCAAAAAATATATGCTTTTTAAAGCTCAGCTTTACTCGAGTAATTTTTGTTTAACATTTTGTGGCGTATCTGTTAAAATAAAGTGGAGGGGGGTAATTCAATATTTTTTTAAATAAAGAGCTGTAACTCAACACTCAACAAACTTGGTCTCGTTGGAAAAAACATTTATTGCTTCATCAAATCCGTCTTATCTGTGATATGTCTAGTTCTTAGTAATGCCGCTAGAGCGCGTTTTTTGATCTAATAACAGAAAATTGCAAAATTCTCTAAAAAATTAAATTCAATAATATGACTTTTTTTTCATAAAAATGTAGTGAAATCATAGCTAAATAGGCCAGTGAAAACCGTATCTCGATATCTTATTCGTAGTCTGAAGTATTGAAGAAAGAATATTTAGTTATCATATAATTTTAATAAGACGCTATTACACCGATATTTATTGTTATTTACTTGTCTTTTTTCAAGGTTCAATGATAAAATGTTTTAATTTAATAATTTTTAAATAATTAAAATATTCTTTGTTCAAAAAATTAAAAAAAAACGCGTAAGGGCATAATAAAAAAAATTACCGATTTTGAAATAAAACTAATACCTCCTTAAATGCTCGAACTGTCTTCCATCACACTTAATGCATTGTTGGAGCCGCTTATGCGTGGACATTACAGCAGCTTTAATTTCTCCTCTTGACAGGCTGTGAATGGCTTTTTGTATTCGTATTTTCATGTCGTCTCTCGTTGTTGGTTGAATTTGGTAAACAATATCTTTCAACCGACCCCTAGGTAGAAGTCCAAACAGGTGAGGTCTGGGGATCGGGGTGGCCAAAGAAATAGACTTCCTCGCCCAATCCACCTCTGTTGATATCTTAAATATACATGTTCTCGCACATTTCTTGAGAAATGTGCTGGGCAACCGTCTAGTTGCAAAAACATATTTTGTCGTAATTGAAGGAGTATATCTTCTAATAAAAGAGGCAATTAGTTTACCATAAAATCAAGAAATACGGCACCATTTAGTGGTTGATCAAAGAAATAGGGACCTATAATAGTTCCGCCCAGAATGCCACACCACACATTGAGACTTCAATGGCCTTGATGTTGGACCTCCCGCAACCAGTGAGGATTGTTGTCAGACCAATAATGCATATTATGCAAATTAATGTTTCCATCACTTCTAAAAGTGGCCTGATCTGTCCAAAGAATTTCGGATAAAAATTCTCTATTTTCCCTAATCATGCCCAACATCCAATGACAATAATCTAACCGTCGGCGTCGGTCAAAGTCTTCGTGATTCAAGGCTTGATGTAAACCATATGATATGGGCGCAGTCTAAAAATTTGAAAGAAACACATTGCGAAATATGTAAAGTAGTATTTTTTGTGACATAAAAACTTACCTGTGATCCTTTAAAATGCGGAAAAATTCTCGCATCGCGTAAACGCCGATTTGGATATTGAGCTCTGTATACCCTTTAAGCCAATGCCGCATTTTGAAGACATTCAAAATATACCGTAATCATATCGACAGCTTCATCATTTGTAAAAGGTATTTTAATAGTTTTAACGCTTTACTTATGTGTGCAACGAACACAAATTGGACTGCCTAATTTTAATATTTGTTGACAAGTTGATTTTAGGGCATTTGTTTTCCTCCATAGCCTACTCTTCAATATTCTGCCTACTTGCACTTGCATTTTCTATGCATTGATTATATGCCCTACGCATTTTTAAATTTGAACAAAGAATATTTTAATTATTTAAAAATTATTAAATTAAGACATTTTATCATTGAACTTGAAATTGGTTTTAAAAATAATAATTTATTTTCAATTAATGATTAGTTTTTTTATTAACCTTGGACAAAAATCGGCAATTGGTCCGATAAATGAAAAATCACCTGACTAACTTACGAGTCTAGGGCTTTTTAATATAATACTTTACTTACTTGAAGGTTTTATAGCCATTTTCTTTATTCACAATCACAGCAGACTACTCAGACACTACTTAGTCTATTAAAAAGAATCTTTTTCTTTTAAAACTCGCAAACCATTAAAAAACTTCAGGAAAAAGGCAGGAACAAACGGTACGGCAAAAGACGATGTTTTTCTTCTTGTTACGTCAAATTTGAAGGTCCGCCTAACCTCGAAACCCGAACGTCATTCGGCTACTTACTTTTTCTTTAACTGCATTTATCCACTTTGACCTTTTTTCTAATTTCCAACTAGCAGTTGAAATGTATAAAATTTGCAGCAACTATTTCTGCCAGTATTCTGACATTTAAGCACACAAAAATTATTATGCACCATTTTTATTATTTTATCTAATAGTTTACATTTGAACCAAGCATAATTTATCGAAAAATTTGACCACAGCGAACGCTGCAATCGACTCAGCTGTCCCCACCATATACTTCGCACCTTGCCAATAGCTGAAATAGAAATTTCTGGTTTGTACTAAAAAATATAAAGTTGGCGATGGTTTTAAAAATCAAAACGTTGGATCCTTGTTTTAAATGGACTGTTTTTGACAAAAAAGTGTCTAATATTTTTCTTACATTTATAAATTTTCTATATTCTCTTAAAATCAAATATGAAACGATCGGCATCACTGTACAATACATTCTTATTTAGAACGTAAAAACCTTATTATTCATACTGTTTTAGAGCTTTAAGCCTTCTTCACATGAACCATATAAAAAGCAAAAGTAAAGAAGAAATGGAGGTCCAATCAAAAAAATATCCAGAAGCAGTTTCTTTCCAGTTGAACGAAAATATGGCGAATTATCAGTGTGCTAGTTCTACGACCATAATAAATGAGGCTGGTTGTAGCTCTTCGCAAGAATTGCCACCTATAAGGTTAGTATAAGTTTTTAAAATTAAGAAAATATTTTGGTAATTGATACAATATAATTATTAATTACCTGTCGACAGAGCCGTCAAAGTACTCTTAAATAGTACTTCAAGTACAAGTACCATGTTTTTGATTTTTCAATAATTACTTCAAGTACAAGTACCAAGTATTCATTAAAATGTACTTGAATTTTCAAGTAAATTGAAAAGTACTTGAAGTACCACCCAAGTATTTTACTTGAAGTAAATCCAAGTAGAGTAAACCAAAGTACTTGAAGTAAAACAAAGTACTTGAAGTAAACAAAGTACTTGAAGTACACCAAAGATGAAGTAAAAGTACTTAAAGTACATAAAAGTACTTGATGTAATTAGAAGTATTTTAAGTAAAACAAATTATACTTGAGTAGTACTTTTGGTAAGGAAGTTAGAGGGTTTATTCCTCAAAATGGGGTTTTCAACAACTCCTAAAAGCTTTAAGGACTAAGCGCTACGTCATTGGAAAGTAGGCCAGTCGGTAAAAACTATAGTTAGGAAAACAAGTAGGGGCACTAAGTGTCCCGTTTTAAGTCGGGATCTTATGCATCCGATGTCCGAAATAATGTAAAATTTCGTATGTAAATTTATGGCAACAGGCCTACAATGCCGTACTCGGGTGAGCGCTTGGGCCTTAAACTATTATAGGAAATATTGGTTTTTCCCAAAATGGGTTTTTTCCCTGTAGTTGCCAACGAGTTGTCGTTAGCACCCGTTGGCATCCGATACATCTGTCAAAAGCAAGTGTTTTCATATTGGTGCCTACAGCAGGTTGGCACCCAAAACCTATTCTTGGGAAATATTTTAATTTCCCATCAACACAAAATCAAGTCAGAACAACCTAAATTCAATTTTGATGTCGTTTCCATTTTATTAGTGAAAATTTTGTTTAAGTTGCCTATTAATATACAGGGGTTTTCGTTCAAATGAAGGTAATAATGAACGCATTCACAATACGAAATAGTTGGGGAACCGCTCCATCAAACGTCAAATCGCACCAATAGAATATTCTTAAACTGTCACGTTTTTGACATTTTCGGGAGTGATTTGGAAACTGTTTCGTATCCTGAATTCGTTCTTTAATAAAATTGTCATGAAAAATGGCTGTTAGTAATCATTATTAAATATAAAAATTTGGGTATAAAAATAAAGGATTTTACACTTGTTACACTTGTCTTGCTGTTGGATCCAATTCAAATGAGCGCTGTAATGCAATACAATAGAAATTTCTTGTTTTAACTTGTTTGTACGATTATCTAAGGCGTGTAAATTCAAGTACTTGGTTGATTTTTTACTTCAAGTACTTTTTATTTATGAAGTACTTTCTTTACTTCAAGTACTTAAATAAATACTTCAAGTAATTTACTTGGTCAAATCAAGTAAAAATCCAAGTATCTTCATAAAAACTAATCAAGTACAAGTACAAGTACCTCCTAATAAAAAGCACTTGAAGTAAAATACTTGAAGTACAAAAGTACTTTAAGTAAAATTTTACTTGAAGTACTTCAAGTTTTGACAGCTCTGCCGGTCAAACTCTTTTGTTTTACATTATCCTCAGAGTAGACATGTAAAGTGCTGTGCTAGCATAGGTATTAAACTAGTGCAAATATTGAACTTTATGCACAAAAAATCTCTTTTATATTTTTTTTTTTAGAGACGCAAATATGAACGGTCTTGAATATTCAAACAAATATCTTATTCATTTTATTTGAATTCTTCTCACACCTTTTATTCTTATATAAATGCAGCTTTCCATTACTTATTTTTCTATGCTACTAAGAGCAACGAAAATAATACAGCCCCACAAAAAAAAAGTTGAAGGTCCAAAAGACTTGGCCATGGTATCTATATGTTTTTGGGGTACCTGAATTCGAATCCGGGGTCAGTTTGGCCCCATCAAGTCAGGGTCAAGTGCAGTTTAAGGTCAAATCTTTAGAATTAATCGCATCCAAATTTGAAGAATGTATACTTATGTTTTTGAGGTCGTTGAATATGAATCCATGGTCAGTTTGACGCCATCAGTTTATGGTAAAGAGATATTTTAAGGTCAAATCTGGAAAATTATAGTTTTGGTTTTGTATTTAGCGACCTCAAAAACATAAGTATATACACTTTTCAAATTTAGTTGCGATTAATTTTGCAAACTTGACCTTGAAATGCTATTGATTATAATCTGATGGGTCAAACTAACCCCTGATTCGGATTCAGCGACTCCAAAAATATTAAGATACCATGGTCAAGTCTTATGGACCTTCAACTTTTCTTTTTTGTGTTATCGACCAACAGCTCTTGGAAATGAGATCAGATCACAAGTCCGCGGTCTATAACTTTGATAAACCATATAGTCAGATGTGATTCTGTGATAATGACATATGGACAATGAGGACATCTCCATCACTTTCTAGAGGCCTGGTTTGGTATACCGATGGCTCAAAGACAGATGATAAAGTGGGTGCTGTGTATTTGGAGCTGATCTAGAGCTACTTACAGATTTCCATTGAAAAACCAAGCCATATACCAAGCGTAAATCTATGCTATTCTAGCATGTGTTTAACAGATTATGAAAGTTGGATATCACAAAAAAAACACATTTTCTAAGAGATTTCAGCTGCCCTGAAACCCTTAAGTTCCCATCGTTTTACATTCAAAATCACGATGGAGTACCTGCACGACCTAAAAAAACCTGCCGTCAGGAACAACATGATAAAACACCTCTGGGTTTCTGGACACTTGGGACTAGTCGGCAATGAGAAAACAGATGCACTACTAAGAACCGGTTCATCTAAAAGTTTCAATGATTCAAAGCCAGTCCTTGGACTATCCAAACAGGCAACGAAAACAACAATAAACAGATGGTCCCAAAACAATATCTAGATCGTTAGGATGAGTCACCTGGTCAGAGACATGCAAAGGCCACACTAGGGGCCCCTTCTTAGAAACTAACAGCTGAGGTACTTCATCTGGGGCGCACTCAGATAAGACAAGTAGTAGAACTACTCAGTGCACTGTCATTTGGGAAAATAAAAGAAAAGTTGAAATCGTTTAATAAAATATTTATTAATTATTAAAATACAAAGTTTAGGATTTTTTTTCCTAAGAATAATATTATCTAAATGTAAACCATCAGAAAGACGGATTATTGGCATACGGTTTGGATTTGAGGTATTCCTATAAGAAAAAGTCCCTAGGGGCAGAGGCAATTTGTGTCACCTCTTCTGGAGATTAATTTGGAATCTTGAGGCTTTAATTCTTGCACCATTAGATTTTGTAGGATGCAGTTTTAAATCATTGAGCAAAATACGGTGTAGTGATAATCTACACCGATTTAAAGCACTTACGCGCTTACCGATGGAACGGTTCGGATAGTCACAATACACTGCTTAATACTATCTACGTATTCATTTGTTCTTGATGATCTTGGTCACCCGGATTTTGATTTGTTTTTTATTGAATCAGTTTCTTTAAACTTCTTAATCCATTCTTAAATAAGGGGAACACTTGAAGCATTATTGAAGCAAAATTTTCTACGTGCTATAGTTCCTGAATCAGCATGATTGCAAAATTCTCCCACACAGAACGCGTGGTCCGCTCCAGAGAAACTCTCCAAACCTAATAGCCAGGAAGTTGATTGACGTACCTCCTGCACATTACAGATTTGTTGGGGTTACAAAGTAAGCTAAACAAATGTGTTAACTCTTTGTGACTTGCCTTGTGGTTACAGAAAATGGACATACACAACGGTCCCACAACATGCATGCTCTGCGGGAGCAGAAGTGAGTCTTACCCATAATGTACACCTACAAAGTACTGTTAAATGCAAAGCACACATTTTTGGAAATATATAGAGCGGAAATCCCGTTTTCACATGAAGTTTCTTGGTTGAAATCTATTAGACTTAATTAAAGCAGGCTGCTTTACTGGTATAACATGAAAGAGGAGCAAGCCAAGAGGCTGCAGTGCAAAATATGTGCGTACGACCAACTCCGCCAAACCAGCCAACCAAGCTACCCATTACTATCCGTTATTTTCCGTTATTGCTGTCCTAAGAATATAAGTTCTTTCAGGTTTTAATCTACAACGAACCCTAGTTTGCCCTTAATTTATGGAAGCTATACTTATTAAAATATTAAACCAGAATGTTATCTTTTCTCAATACAATACGTAAATAAATTTATTTGTATTAGTAGTATAGTTGATAATAACTAACTTTGTAGAGATTTTACCAAACGACATTTTGTGACTAGTTTTGATCACTCCAGACATGCTAATCGAAGGTGAATGTCTCTAAAAATCCTAATACCCTATTTAGTACGCATTGAAACACATTAACGGTTAACAAACGTCTATCAAATTGTTATTTTTATTTTTATAGTCCCAAGCAACACTAATCTCCCATAAGACCACCTTCTTCATTGACTGTGCAAAGGTAATCATTTGCTGCCTGTTCTAGAACTGTATCGTTAGGATCTGGTCTAGCTCTGCTCATCCCAGCAGGTAAATGCCTTATAACATTAATATATTGGTAGATAATCCTTAAACAATCCACATAAAATAGGGAGCCGTTTACATTTGATAAATGGTTTTATGTAATTTACCCTGAATATAAAGTGACTTACAATTTATTCCCAAAAATTTAATAGGTGTACTCACTATCCTACTTAAAGCACTGTTACACTTCAAAAAGAAAAAGTTGTAAAAACTGCAAAAATATGTTATATATATTTTAAGCGCCATAAAACTGAGTCACTGTTGGTTATTTCTTACAAATCAGCTTGCCAGCACTAATTGGTTTAGTGTATAGCGGAAACTAAGCAAGCTGGGAATGGTTAGTAATGATGTGTATGTGTCACGCTGGATCGACCGAAAGTTCGGTTTCGGCCGAGTTTCGACCAAAAATCAAGTTTCGGCGGCAGTTTCGGTTTCAGCCAAAATTGGCCGAAACTTTTCTGAAACCAGAGCTGATTTCGGAAGTTGTCGTGCACGTAATTTTAAATATTATTTTATATAAGAGGTACCTAAAAGATAAAACTAAAATAAATGATTACAACAAAATTAATATGCTATTGTTTCCATTTTTGTCCTAATTAATGCAGAATTATGGGTAAATGCACAAAATTTCCAGTATTTTAAGGAATTTTACTTGAACACGTGAGTTTCGGTGTCGGTTTCAGCCCGAAACTGAAGCCACGGCCGAATATTCGGTTCGGCCGGAAAACCAGTTTCGAGTCCGGACTCAATGTCACGTGTATACTAGGTATTAGTTCGGAATCCATGTGAAACTGTAGGTTCATGAGAGACATATTACTAACGTGTTCCATTGTATAATTAGTTAAATTGATTACGTGAGGTTATTGTTTTGTGAGTTTGTTACTGTTAATGGCTGGTAAAATCAGGAGATAGTATTTTAACATGAAAGGTGATATAAGATTAAGACGACCCATATCATTTTCCAATCATTCACAAGAAAAATAGAGTTATTTTACGAACACGAACCTCACGTCCAGTGATTAACTTAACCAACCAGGTAACGGAACATGGAACGCAAGGTGGTTGGTTGGTTGAAGCGGGGATGGTTGCGTGCCCATATTTGCAATGCAGTCTACTGGTTTATTGTGCTCCCCTTTCTTGTTTCCCTTTATCAGCTCTAAAAGGTTTCTGCCAGATTCTCATGCGGAAGAAGAGTTCCGCTCTGTATGTTTCCGAACAGTATATGTCTTCTATACGTCAGTGCATTGCAGTGGTATATCTCCAGGATTAGACCTAGGTATTTCACTTCTTTCACAGTTTTTATCCGCTCACCGAAGATTTTTAGGTTGTTGAATTTCCATATATTTCTTCTGTTTGTAAATGGCAGTATTCAGGTTTTCTCAGCGTTGGCTTTAAGGTCAACACAAGCGCTGTACGATGTTCGGAGCTCTTTGCTTGAGTTCTGCTAAAGTGATAGACTGTTTGTCTTGTACCAGTATTACCACATCGTCAGCAAGCCCTTATTGTTGAGACGAGTTAGCAACTCATTTACCACTAGGTTTCACGAAGGAGAGAGCACTCCGCCGTCAGGAAATCCTTGTGCCGCATCACTTCACCACAGTGTCCCCATCGTGCTGGCGTTTTGTAAGATTTTCATTTTGTTAACTTCTAACGATGATATCTAAAAATATAAAATGTTTGTTAAAAAAAAATGTTTGGTTTTATTTTTATGTAAATCTACTAGTTTTACGGCCGAGTGATGATCGCGTTGTTAGAATTTAGCAATGGATTTAGCAGTTTAGAATGTTTAACAAACGTCATTGTCATTGTTATTCAATGATTTTAGTAGGCAACCTGTTAAAATCTGACATTTTTGTTAAACATTCTAAACCGTTGTTAACTTTTAACAATTTGCTAAGTTGACAACGGTTTTAGAATGTTTAACAAAATGTCAGATTTTAACAGGTATATCAGCCTCGTTATATAACGCGACAATGACGTTACGATAAACATTCACAAACGCAAGTCCATTGCTAGAACCCCAACAACGCGATCATCACTCGGCCGTTAGAATTATGAAAATAAGATACATAATATATAGAAATTTAAAAAATCTAGTAAAATTATAAATCGGTCAAGCTTCTCGAGCTTATTACCTACACTTAAATAAAGTAAAATCATTTAAGGTATTCTATTAATTTCAATTTTAGTAGGTTTATTTTCACTTTTCTTTAAAATTTGAGAGCCTTGTTTTATTTTTTATCATTACTCGCTTAGTTTTAATGCAATCTACTTAATCAGGCTCAATTGAAAGGTTTTTGCATGTACTTTAAAAAGTGTTGTAAAGATAGTTACCGAAAAATGTATCGGTTTCCCGTTATTTAACCTCGAATACTTGCGTTCGAGTACTCACAAAAAAATGATACCTTTAAGTAGCTATAAGTCGCTTTAGATATAACCTAAAATTTAAAAAAATTTTCTTTGTTTTTTATTAACTTACATTTTGGTAAAGACAATTTTTAGAGACACATATAGTTTTGGAGTTATCTGTATAAAAAAAAAATTTTTTAAAAATAATTTCCCGAAAAAAAATATTGATTTTCCCGATTTACCCAAATGGGGGCTATTTTTGAAAAAATTTATTTTGGCCCCAAAGAGGGGGTAAAAGCGCAAGTCGCTTTTATCACGAGCTTTGTAGCTATTAGTTTCTTTTTAAAAGTACATATTTTATTTATTCCCTATATAAATGTTTCGTCTAGGCTGAACATCTTCTCATCCAGCGAATCTGACGACAATCTGTGGAGCATACGGCGCCGTTCTAGCTCGCCACCGCCACCGCCCATCAAGCCCTCTTGAAATGGCCGGTTTAAAAACACATATTGAAAGCTCTGTTCGAAACAAATAGTTCAGGAGAAGTAAGCTCCCGGACTATAAGTATGCTGGCTACGTGGATGTGCGAGCACCCATACTTGGAGGCGCGAGTGGAACAAACACCTAGCAATGTAACGCCTTTTAGAGAATTGTGGAACAGTAGTAACGAGTTAGTGGATCAGCAAAATTTTATAATCGAAAGGTTAGTTTCTTATTAATTTCACTTTAGAATACAACTCTGCGTATTCAACTTGCAACTTATGACATTCTGCCATTTTTTTGCTTAAACTTTGTAGGTATTAGTCGCGGCTTAAAATTTTTGGGAATTTTAAAAATATTTTACTGAAACTTTGTGGGGTGGATTCATTTAGCAAAAATTCTGAAAATGGGGCCCGTTTGTGATGTGGCATGCGTACATGTCATTTTAGCGATGTATGAAATTTAAAGAATAACCCTTTGGTTTTTTTCTGACTTATAATATTTTTAATGCAAAATTGGAAAATATATTGACCTACAAAAATATTGGGGCATTTAGAGACTTACACCCAGTGGCGGCCCCAGGGGTCAAGGGGGGTTTCCCCCAAAGACTTGTGAAAAAAATTTTTGCTTAAAAGGGAATATAAGCCTTTGTTCTTTTTAAAGATTTTAACGACTTCTTGATAAAAATTGGGGGTGGCCCCCAAAATTTTTTCCGTATTCGCCGGATGGGCCCCTGGCGCGGGCATGGCCTGCCCCCAAAAACTTTTCTGGGTACGCCACCTTTTCACCCCCACTCATAACGTAAGGTAATTTGTAAATATTCAGCTAATTTTTGTACAGTTGCTAGGTAATTAACATTAAAATGTGATGGTTATACTGGCCTAAAAAATTGAGGGTCTGGTTGACCTACGTTAAACAAAAATTTAACGCATGTCACATCAAAAACGCTCCAATTTTCGAAAATTTTTAAAATTTAAAAAAATTGTATGTTACACCAAAATGAATCGACCCACGAAGTTTCAAAGAACTATTTTAAATATTTCAAAATTTAAAGCCCCGGGCCGATGCCTAATGCCTTTTCCCCCTTTAAAATAAAACTTTGTTGACACGTGTTTGCTTCCGAAGGCAATTAATAAAAATTTTCACTTGCCAACTTGTAAAAAAAAAAAGCAGAATAATTACGGGCTTTAAAATATTTGTTTAGTTTATAGAAATGTAGGGTTTATTTTATTTATTCATTTGGGGTTTAAAAATTTATTTAAATAAATTACCTTAGTTTTTCCCCATTCCGACGTCATTGTGAAGTTTCCTGACGGCGCTGAGTCATCATTTTTTCACTTTTCTTTCATCCTGTATTAAAAAATTCTTTCAGCTAATTTTTGACTTTTTCTATTCTTTTCAACGTTACTATAAAAGGCAATAGGAAACTCCACAAGGGCCAGAGTAATATCGACTTTTGAACCATTCAGTTGATGACATTGACGACTAAATGTGTTATGGAACAATTTTTATATTTTGTAAAAAAGATTGACATATAATTTTCTTTATGATGGTTAACCGATGTCCTTCTGGGTAATGTGGAAAACTAAAATTTTTTATAGAACGTAACGGAATCCATATTCAAAACTTAAAAATAGAAATTTTTTCTTATTGCATAATATTGTATAAGATAATTTTTTTAATGGATTTAGAGCACAAGAACCATGGCCCAGAGGCATGGGACCGAGAAGACGAGCATGCGCAGAATTTAGGAGTTTGGTAGAAAGAGTAGATAGGTAAGTAGTAAATAAAATAATTCAGAAAGACCTTAACAATATTTGTCTACCTTTTTTAATTTTAAAGGGCTCTACAAGATAGGGTAAGGGAAAGACAGCAACTGAGGGAAAGACAACATGTAAGAGGCGAAGCCCATCCTTTGTTAAGAAATACAGGCGCGGTTGGTAGTAATATGGATGAAATAGTATCTCCCCAGGAACATACAGGTAAATTTTCAGAGAAGAAATGCCTAAATCTAAAGGCCATTTTTTTATAATAATAAGGAATTTACTTAATATATAGATTTTTTGTTTAACATAATAAATATATTGTTGTTAAAATTTTTGTGATAACCACTGTAATTTTTTTCTTATTTTTTTTAACTTATGCAGTAACCTTTTCGTATAGCTTTTACGATAAATATCCAAGAAATTATTAAACTTTTTTCGTAAATAAACAAAATAATATTTTTAGACCCTGCAGCGGACAGTTCCACCAGAGAACGAAACATTTCTTCGACCTTTGTAGACGTTACTAGCCAGTGTGGAATATGTCCGTACTGTGATCATTTATCGCGATATTTGGATGCCCATATGCTATCATACCACCCTGGTTGTGGAACCTTATGGGGTCCTGGAGTATGTGGATACGTTACTGATGGGTAAAGTATTTCTAATAAATTTATTTTTATCTTGGGTCCAATTAACGAAGGACAATTTGAGCTAGTGCGTTGATGGCACATTTTATGGATTTTAATATTGTGACGTCCACGCAGGCCAAAAGCCTGGTAAGGTACAATTGCTGTTAATGTGATTAAGGTGTCTCTAAAGGTATTTATATACGATTACATTATAAACAGTTGTTTAATATTGTAATCTATAAGGGTTAACAACTAGTATAGCAAATTTTTAAAAATTAGGGTACTAATATTTTAAATTATATTTGGGAAAGAAGAATAAAAACGTACACCAGATAATATTATCGTTAAATAAACAAAAAGAAAGCCGTCACTTAAGGGGTCAGTTATTTAAAAAACAGTGAATTAATTTTTAGGTAAAAATAATAATATTGCTAATAATAGTAATGCTAACAAAACAAAGTTCTAAATATCAAGACAAGTTTTGTATATATATATATATATATATATATATATATATATATATATATATATATATATATATATATATATATATATATATATATATATATATATATATATATATATATATATATATATATATATATATATATATATATATATATATATGTAATAATATATATATGTATTTATATATATATATATATATATATGTATAATAATATATATATATATATATATATATATATATATATATATATATATATATATATATATATATATATATATATATATATATATATATGTATTTATATATATATATATATATATATATATATATATATATATATATATATATATATATATATATATATATATATATATATATATATATATATATATATATATATATATATATATATATATATATATATATATATAATAATATATATATATATAATATCAAAAGGTAGAAATTCTTTGGGCATAGAGGCTCCTTAATAAATGAAAGAAAAATAAAATATCCTGGTAGGTATGATTGCTACGGTTGGTTGTTTAAAATTACGAGGCCTCAAATATATGGATAACGGTCGGCCAATCCGACTACACGTGTTTCACCCTTGTTGGGGATGGTCACCGCACCGAATGTGAGCCGTAGACGCCTGAAGGTAAGCCAGTTGCCCTTTTGAACATCCTGTCACATAATACAGTTGAACGTTGGAAGCAACTAGCGCCATCTCGTCAAGTAACTTCAAAACAACCAATCTTAGAATGGAGACGGGCTAAGATGTTAATGTGCGCCATGTAGGTGTATTGCGCAAAAACGGTCAGAAGTTGCTTACAACAAGACACTTAATGAAAAATGGCTTCCCTTGGGTTTACGGATATGTGAATTTCAAATGAGCTCTTTTGCCAAAATTCAATAGGTGACCTAGCCATGACTAAAACGTGATTTTAAAAAAAAAAAAAAAAAAGGGGAAAAGCGGGATTTTCCCCAAAATGCAATATAATAAAAAAAATTAAATTCTTAGGGCCCTTTTATAATAATACAAAGGTAGAAATTCTTTGGGCATGGGCCCCAATAAATGAAAGAAAAATAAAATATCCCGGTAGGTATGATTTCTAGTTTGTTGTTTTAAAATTACGAGGCCTCCAAAATGGATAACCCCGGGGCCCCCAATCCGATAAAGTGTTTACCCTTGTTGGGGATGGTCACACCGAATGTAAAGGCCGTAGACACCCTGAAAAAAAAACCCTTCCCCTTTTTAACATTTTGTACTAATACAGTTAACGTTAAAAGCAACTAGCGCCATCGTCAAGTAATTCAAAACAACCCAAACTTAGAAACGACAGGTAAGATGTTAATGTGCCCATGTAGGTTATTACGCAAAAACAGTCGAAGTTGCACAACAAAACACTTAATGAAAAAAGGCTTCCCTTAGTTCACGAAATATGTGAATTTCAATGAGCTCTTTTTCCAATTCAAGTAGGTGACGTGCAACATGACTAAACGTGATTTTAAAAAAAAAAAAAAAAGGGGGGGAAAAGCAGTATTTTCACCCAACTGCAATATAATAAATAAAATTAAATTCTTGGGCCTTGTTTTTAAATAATACAAAAGGTAGAAATTCTTTGGGCATAAGGGTCCTTAATAAATGAAAGAAAAAAAAATATCCTGTAGGTATGATTTCTAAGTTGGTTGTTTTAAAATTACAGGCCTCCAAGTAATGGATAACCCCGGTCCAGCCAATCCGATACACGTGTTTACCCTTGTTGGGGATGGTCACACCGAATGTAGGCCGTAGACACCTGAAAGTAAACCCTTACCCTTTTGAACATCTGTACTAATACGGTTTTAAAATTAGAAGCAACAGCGCCATCTCGTCAAGTAATTCAAAACAACCCAAACTTAGAAACGACAGGTAAGATGTTAATGCGCCTTAGGTTATTACGCAAAAACAGTCGAAGTTGCTTCAACAAAACATAAGAAAAAAAGGCTTCCCCTTAAATTCACGGATTTGAATTCCCAAAGAGCTCTTTTTCCAATTCCAAGTAGGTGACGTGCAACATTTACTAAACGTGATTTTAAAAAAAAAAAAAAAAAAAACGCAGTATTTTCACCCAACTGCAATAATAAAAAAAATTAAATTCTTGAGCCTTATTATAATAAAACAAAAAAGGTAGAATTCTTTGGGCATAGAGGCTCCTTAATAAATGAAAGAAAAATAAAATATCCTGGTAGGTATGATTTCTACGGTTGGTTGTTTTTAAAATTCAGGCCTCAATAATGGATAACCCCGGGTCAGCCAATCCGATACACGTGTTTCACCCTTGTTGGGGATGGTCACACCGAATGTAGGCCGTAGACACCCTGAAAAAGTAAACCAGTTACCCCTTTTTAACATCTGTCATAATACAGTTTAACGTTAGAAGCAACTAGCGCCATCTCGTCAAGTAACTAAAACAACCAATCTTAGAAACGACGGGTTTAAAATGTTTAATGTGCGCCATGTAGGTTTATTAAGCAAAAACATCATTGCCCACAAAAAACAATTAATGAAAAATCTGTTATTCACCGGTAAATTTTTTTTAATTTTCAGATGAAAAATCTTTTGCCAGTTCCAAATAGGTGACGTCAACTTGGAATTGGAAAACTATTTAAATTAAAAAAAAAAAAAAGGGGGAAAACCGCGGGTAATTTTCACCGAAATGAATTTTATTCTTCTGGGGTGTTTCTTCTAACGTTCCCCTGTATTATGTACAGATGTTCAAAGGGGAACTGGTTTACTCTTCAGGGTGTCTACGAGCCCACATTCGGGGTGACCATCCCCAACAAGGGTGAAACACTTAATCGGGTTGGCTGGACCCGGGGGTTTTCCATATATTTAGGCCTCAAATTTTTAAAAAAACCAACCTGTAATCATACCTACCAGGATATTTTTTTTTTCTTTCTTTATTAAAACCTCTATGCCCAATTCTACCTTTTTGTTTTTATTTATAAAAGGCTCAAGAATTTAATTTTATTTTTATATTGCAGTTGGGTGAAAATGCGTTTCCCCCTTTTTTTTTTTTTAAATCACGTTTTCAGTCATGTGCACGTCACCTACTTGGAATTGGCAAAAACTCATTCGAAAATTCACATATCCGTGAACTAATGAAGCCATTTTTCATTAAATGTGTTGTTGTAAGCAACTTCTGACTGTTTGCGTAATACACCTACATGGCGACATTAACATCTTAGCCTGTCGATTCTAAGATTGGTTGTTTGAACTTGACGAGATGGCGCTAGTTGCTTCTAACGTTCAACTTGATATGTGACAGATGTTCAAAGGGGAACTGGTTTACTCTCAGGGTGTCTACGCCTACATTCGTGTGACCATCCCCAACAAGGGTGAAACACGTGTATCGGATTAGCTGGACCCGGGTTATCCATATTTGGAGGCCTCGTAATTTTAAAACAACCAACCTAGTAATCATACCTACCAGGATATTTTATTTTTCTTTCATTTATTAAGGAGCCCTATGCCCAAAGAAACCCACCTTTTGTATTATTTTTTAAAAGGCTCAAGAATTTAATTTTATTTTTTTAATTGCAGTTGGTGAAAATATCGCCCCTTTTTTTTTTTTTTTTTTTTAAATCACGTTTTCAGTCATGTTTCACGTCACCACTACTTGGAATTGGCAAAGAGCTCATTCGAAATTCACATATCCGTGAACTAATGGGAAGCCATTTTCATTAAGTGTGTTGTAAGCAACTTCTGACTGTTTGCGTAATACACCTACATAGCGCACATTAACATCTTGGCCTGTCGATTCTAAGATTGGTTGTTTTTGAAGTTACTTGACGAAGATGGCGCTAGTTGCTTCTAACGTTCAACTGTATTATGTGACAGATGTTCAAGGGTAACTGGTTTACTCTTCAGGGTGTCTACGGCCTACATTCGGTGTGACCATCCCCAACAAGGGTGAAACACGTGTAGTCGGATTGGCTGGACCCGGGTTCATCCATATCTTTGGAGAGCCTGTAATTACCCAAAACAACCAGCCGTAGTAATCATACCTACCAGGATATTTTATTTTTCTTTCATTTATTAGGCCTCTATGCCCAAAATTTCTACCTTTTGATATTATTTATAATGAAACCAAGAACTTCTAATTTTATTATTATATTGCGGTTAGGGTAGAAAATACTGCATTTCCCCTTTTTTTTTTTTTTATTAAATCACGTTTTCAGTCATGTTGCACGTCACCACCACTTGGAATTGGCAAAAGAGCTCATTCGAAATTCACATATCCGTGAACTAATGGGAAGCCATTTTTTCATTAAAGTGTGTTGTTGTAACAACTTCTGACTGTTTTTGCGTAATACACCTACATGGCGCACATTAACATCTTGGCCTGTCGATTCTAAGGTGGTTGTTTTGAAGTTACTTGACGAGATGGCGCTAGTTGCTTCTAACGTTCAACTGTATTATGTGACAGATGTTCAAAAGGGTAACTGGTTTACTTACTCTTCAAGTGTCTACGGCCTACATTCAGTGTGACCATCCCCAACAAGGGTGAAACACGTGTGGTCGGATTGGCTGGACCCCAGGGTTATCCATATATTTGGAGGCCTCGTAATTTTAAAACAACCAACCGTAGTAATCATACCTACCAGGATATTTTATTTTTCTTTCATTTATTAAGGAGCCTCTATGCCCAAAGAATTTCTACCTTTTTGATATTATTTATAACAAGGCTCAAGAACTTTAATTTTATTTATATATATATATATATATATATATATATATATATATATATATATATATATATATATATATATATATATATATATATATTTATATATATATATATATATATATATATATATATATATATATATATATATATATGTATATATATATATATATATATATATATATATATATATATCACTGAAACAGGGAAAAGAGGGATTCAGAATTTCAGAATTCGGAGAAGAGAGAGTACGAGTTTAGAGTTCCTGTTGAAATTCGGGTTTGGCAGTTCAGAGGGTGTTTCTAAAGGCCGATACTGGGATACTCCATATTGGGGTACTTATACCGGGTGCTCCAAGAAGTAGAGTTTTCCTATTATAGTTCACCGGTTTCATGTTTCCCTAAGTCGTATAGTGCCCCATATGGTGAAGATCCCTATGAAGTGTGGAATAGTGCCCCGCAGAATAATGTGCCACAAATGGCCGACTGACAGTATACATAGCCCTTAAAAATCCTGTATACTTCATCACAATATAGAGTTTAGCGGCCATAAAGTGGCTATTTATGTTCTAGTAAAATAAAATAAGTCTTTATTTTACACTTCTTCATAATATCCAAAACTACGTTAGGAATAATTTTTTACATCTTTAAAATTTACATACACAACATTACACTTAAATTATTATACCTACTTATTACTTTGAATAGTAATCATTAATATTTATATCGCAATTAAAGTTTTTTGATATTATACCCATATTTTCATTATATTTTTTCATTGCACTTTTAATGGTGTTACTGCCTGATGCTGACTACAGCCGGTCTGAGTCATAAGTGGTTTTGGAATGTAACGGAACAAAACTTTAAAAGTTGTTAGGAACCCGTTTATAATGTAATCGTACATAAAATCTAAAAAGTTTATGGTCTCGCTCGCTAGCTTGCTCGGCCATAAAAAACTCGCCCAATAAAGCCATGCTTCATGTACTTATAACATAAATACCTATAAGAGACAATATTTTTATATTGTTGTACATCCTACGAGCACTGAACGGAGCTCCTATTAAAAAAAGTAAAACAGCCGTCTTTTGTATTTTATTCCGTAGAATTTAAAAGAACGATTAAGAACATGATTTGAATTAAAACAATACATTTTCTTAAAATTATTTGTTGGTTTGTTTTTGAAAGAGTCTTATTTTTTTCTGTTAATGTAAAAATGATATGAGAAATTAGCTATTTAAGGTAGTTCACTCGCGACAGTCGTAGACAAAAATATCGCCTTATAGTAAGTAAAGCTCTGCCCATCCACAAGTCAAGTCGAGATTGGGATCTTTTATCTTCGTCTCTCTCATATACCAAAATTATGAAACAATTTTCCGGCCTAATCACATCAGAGTAGGTAAGGAGGCTTCTGCCGCTGCGGATCCCGAGCTAACTCGAGCGGATACGAATTGAATTGAACTTATTGACTGTCCGGCCACCGCAGCAGGAACCCCAAGGATGTATGATCTCGTTGCAACTGCGGTTTTTCTCTCTTTCTAATACATTATGAAAACAATAGAAGTGTCTTTTCTGGTCTTAACTCTAATATATTAATTTTCGGGGTGCATTGCGAATTACTCAACATTGTTAGCACGGTAAAATATAAATATTGCGATTTAACTCAGTATCTTAAGCTGTTGTCGATGCTCGTTTTGTTTTGGGTCCTACTACATTTTATGTGATCTTAGAGTGTTAGTTTTTCAATTTCTTTCGTTAATTTACTCACCAATAAAAATTTGCTCCTGACCAATTATATGCTAGTCCGTTACCATTGCATTTTATTTTTATCTGACCAATAGGACTATTTTGCTAAAAGTTTTGTTCTATACATTTCTTACCTTAATGTCCTTTTTTTCTCTGAATTATTATTGACCAAGTGTCTAAAGGCACTGACCAATTAATGTTTGGTCATTTTGAAGAGAAAATTTTCTGTTGCACGGGCCCTAATATCTTAAAATTTGGAGTGCTAAAGTTATTGAAATTATCGACCAGCTTTTTAACAATTATTTAAGCTATTTTTAAAGGCAATATTTACATTTTACCGTGCCAACAATTGGGAGGTGGTATTGCGAACGCTCCAACCGAGAAAAGTTCTTTTAGCGGCTTCGGCCTTTGATTTTTTCGAGTTTTTTTAATTCTTTATTTAAAGGTGTTGTCGTTTAATTAAATGTGATGTTTGAACATTCTTAGAATATCAATCTAAGGTAAGCTTTTTGTACTAGAAAATGGTCTGAAATGTTAGTTATTCTTATTTTGTTTTTTAATTAATTTTTTATTTATCAAAAATAATATATTTTTTTGGGTACCCTGTACCTATTAATTTTCAATACTTCACATTCTGGAAAAATGCCAGGGATTTTTTTTGTGATTTTAGAGTTTACACGCTGGCTTTACTAAAAGTTAGAGGTTCTCAATGCTTAAAAATATTATTTTTTTAGGAGACTGTACACAACACAAGTAAACTTTCAAAAATCAATATCTTTTTGACAAAACAATTAAAAAATTTTGTTTTTATTTTAAATTTTCTAATACTTTGATTTATATTGCATTATTTTTATCGTAAGAACCGTTTTCAAGACATTCCGAAATAAATGCACGGCTTTCACACATGACAGATATCGACAATGTTAATTATGCAATTTACAGACGATAAAAAAATCGTTTTTTGTTTTTAATTAGATGAAAGATACTTTTATTAACCCTATATTTCAATTTCATTTAATTCTTAAGAAAAGCCGTTTTAAGAGTAAACTACCTTAAATTATTCTAAAATAGAAATTTCAAGCAAAAACACCTTAAATTCCAGAACACAAAAAATCAGCATTCTCTTAAAGTCCAACCTTTATTACTACTTTTAATAATAAATATTGGTAAAGTTAAACATAATCACAAGTGCTCTGTTGTTACTAAAAATAATAACAAAATCATTTTTATTAAAAATATCGAAAAATGCAGAGACACTGGTAAAAACAAATCAATAAATAAGGATCTCCATTTAATTAAAATCATTTTCGTTAATCTTATTTCAGATCATGTGGGAAAAAATACACAAAAACGCAACATCACATTTTTTAAAAAAAACGAGGAAGCCGCAAATAAGGCCCTGTTTGGTTCTCGTTTGGATGACTCAGTACATACATTTAATATTTTTTTATTCAGATTTTATATAATTTGCTATAAGTGCAAGAACAAATACCTTAATAAAAATAAACCAGAAAACGTACTCATATCTCAATGTCGGATATTCTTTTCATTGAAAATTGCGACAATACCAAACGAACCATGCAAGGAGTTTACAGTTCCAATCCTCACCGGAATGCGATGGATTTAAAAATTAAATTAAGGGTGAGTGTTAGGTTCTAAAAATGCAGAATAAAAAAATAACATCAATCAAAAGAATGACCCTCTAAAAGTATGGTAGCTTCCAAAGTCCATATGATGGACCCATTCAGCTTCCTTACTAAGATGCAGAATTTTTTATATCTACAAGGCCGAGAAGAAATATGACACCGTATATTCCTATTTTAAATCTTAATATAATTTTCTTAGGTGCTATTAATTTCAGGCTTGCATTTTAAAACGTTGTTTGTCATCATTTTAGTCGGGAGGCCGCTGCACAAAGCTGGTCAATGAATAAGCATAAAACATTTTTTTATATTATTATGAACTATACTTAATTTAAACCCTTTACTGCCTCAGCTTAGCGGGTTCAATTTTTACCTAAAACTACATATATTTAAAACATTTATTTATTAAGCTATCTACTTCTTCTAGGCACAGTCAAAAATACAAAATAATAGCAACATAGGACATGAAGAGGAAATGGTAAAGCGTCCCACTTGAGTATATATAAGCACCCCCATAAATTAGCACATATTTTCAGTTGAATTAATGTTTTAAACTTTAATATAAATTACATTTTAGGTAGTAAATAAATAGGTAAATACAATAATTTAAATAAAAAAGAGGCTTTAAGCCTGAAAAAGTAGATAAGCTTAATAAGAAAAGAAACTATAAAAATTTTTTTATGTTAAAATATGATTAAAATATTCTCAAAGTCATTCTATGAACGAGTAACTGTCTTTTAAATTATTAATATTAATATTTAAATCGATAATAAAATTATTTAAACAATGAGTTATACACATAGTAGCATAGGGAGATGAGAAGGCACTTTTGTTTTAATATAATAGACTTTAAATTTTCTTTTAGGT
The DNA here is from genome assembly GCA_019359885.1 of Listronotus oregonensis. Classification (NCBI taxonomy): domain Eukaryota; kingdom Metazoa; phylum Arthropoda; class Insecta; order Coleoptera; family Curculionidae; genus Listronotus; species Listronotus oregonensis. The sequence goes on from JAHBCN010001452.1 coordinate 84,345, forward strand.
AAAAGTTTCATGTGGATCGGAAATGGGTACAGTTATTGGACCAAAAATAAAAATAAAATAAAATATTTGTGTCACCATGTTATTCCCTCATTGCCTCGAGGCACATGTGTATTAGATTGTTTCGTTCCATGAACACATTTTGGAAATAATTTTTAGATGAATCGGAGTTGATATACTTACTTGTACAAATATTGTTAATGACCAAAATCACTTTTTGCTTATATCTCCTTTATAACTTGTTTTATTAAAAATGTGTGTATAGCCTTTTATAGAGCTTTTCAATCAAATAGCATATTTTTTTGTGTTATACATTTTTCGTAGCTCTTTTAGTTTTTAAGATATTTGCGTTTTTATTTTAAATTAAAATCGATCTCAAAAACTAAGAGTTGCAAAAAAATTTTATTATAAAATTACGTAGCTTTATTAGGTCATTAATTTTATATATATATATATATATATATATATATATATATATATATATATATATATATATATATATATATATATATATATATATATATATAAAGATTCTAAATTTTGGGGATTCGGTCCTAGGGCTGATAAAACTCTTTTTTACTAAACGCCGAGCTTTCGGAAATTTATTTTTCCTTTTCAAGGGTGCAAAGTGAGTTTTTAGGCTAGAGTCATTATAAGAGCATAAACAATTTATTGTTTTACATCCTAGTGCTCATAATTTTTGAATTTAATTTTTTTAACATTTATACATTTTAGTGTTTTCTAGAACATCTTGAAAAATACTGTGTACAGTATTCTGTCTTTGCAGTTGCCACAAGTGCTATGTCATCTGCAAAACCCACCAGCGTAGTTCCGTTTGGCATATCTAGACGCAACAGCCCATCATACATAATGTTCCTGAGAATTAGGGCCCAGAACTGATCCCCTGCGGGACTCCGCTATTGACCTCAGAATACTGGTATTTGTCGTATCGCTAATGGTATCATCTATCAGAAAGATAAGCTGATATTACTCTTATGAAGACTTTCGTCCATTCCTTTGTCTCTAGGGCCTCCAGGATTATTTTGCCCGACCTTCACTCTTAAAGGCGTTTCGACATCAAAATTATTACAGCATAAAGTTTCCTATTAGCATGCGAAATCTGCAGCCTCCTTAGCAATTTTGAGAAGTTCGTTGCATCTACAGCTTGTTTCCCGTTTGAAAGCCGTATTGTTTGGGAGAGAGACCCCCTGTTCGTGCCACTTCGTCCTTCAATCTGCCAAGCAGAAGCTGTTCGTATAAGGTTGCCCTCAATGTCTAAAGGCATATAGGTCTCGTAAAGATGACAGGTCTTCCACTGGTTTTTATTGCCCTTTTGCAGTAGTAGTAGCCTTGCTTTTTTCCATTCCTCTGGGAAGAGTCCCTTGGTTGCTAGTTTATTATACACCTGTAGAGGCGTGGTTTGGGTTTGTGGCTAGAGTAGATTTTATTATTTCTGTAGGGATATTGTTTGGTCCGGGTACTTTGCCAGTCTTAAGTTTATTACATACAAGTTTAATTCGTTTAAAGAAAAAATTTACTTCTAGGTCTAATATCACAATTAAATATCACGGATGGATGTATGGGGAACAAGTGCCTGTACAGTCCTTTCCAGGGTAAGATTCAGTCTTGGCGGAAAAATATATATATATATATATATATATATATATATATATGTATATATATATATATATATATATATATATATATATATATATATATATTATCTTTTTTGTAAAATCAATACTTCAGTTAAGTTGAATAAACCGATTTTTCACGATTTCTTTTTAAATAAAAAAAAATGCAGTTGCCAGCTGAGCTAAGACAACGGTGCGGCTTTGAATGACAATATATGAAAAATGTTTTATGCGTATCTCTTATTGGCGCTTTTTGCGGTGGCGCCTGGACCAAAAATGCAATATCTAACTTTTTGTTGCAAAATAAATGCAAAAAAACGCATTTTTAAGACATAATTTTTTGTCCAAGTTAAAAAACTGTAAAATTAAAAAAATCATATTAGTACGGTGCAATTGCTTTGATTTTCTGAAGCAATGTCTGTACTTGCATTTATAAAAAGCTGTGGATCTAAAAACAAACAAATGCTGCTTTTTAATTTTCTAAATAAATTGATGTATTTAAAAAAAGGTTTTTAATTTGGAAAGTGTCCTTCTCTACAAAGAGCCTTGAATATGCTTTTGCTAAAATTGCATAGATTTTAGAGATAATTTTAAGTAACGATAAACTTACGTTCAAAAAACGCATCTATTATTTTCCTTCTAGTCAACGTCTATTTGCGGGTATCATTACAATTGTTATAATTAAATGCAAAAAAAAATATTGATTAAAATTTGGACATCATATATTTCACCATCGAAACCATACTTTTAGGAACTCTTTGTTGAGTTTAATGAATAATTGTTAAAACACCCTGTACAGCCATAACTTATTAAAAAACTTTTTCTTTAAGATTCCTGGGTGTTTCTGAAAAAGAATTTCTAATAAAAAGCAGTGGCTTCAACGGAACGGACCCTCTGGGAGCTAAAGCTGTTCCGAAAATTCCACAAGAATCTGAGAAATCCGAAGATATCAAAACAAAGCCCATTGGCGCGCAGGCGATGCTGCTTAGTTCTTCATTACAGAGGATGCTGGGATTCAGGGATTTGACAATATCGATAAAAATTTTACTTTGTAGGTAAGAATCTTTAGTTGTAATAAAAGTGTTGTTTTACTTTTATGGAATTATAGTAAACTTTGGTGATATAACTGAAATAGTAAACCGATGTGCAAAGTTTTGTTTTGATCTCCCTGGCACGAGATCACACTCACATTCCGAGAATAGATCACATTCCACATCGGCCGTGTTCTGATTTTTTTTGTGTATATTAGTTAAAAGAAATATTAGTCACATTAATTAAATATAAGGCTTTTTCTATCTTTAATATAAAAATAACGAATAAACGATTTTATTTACCAAAAAACAAAACGACTAGATCGTTACTTGATGGAACTTTATAATCACTGAATGTAATAAAATAAAAACACTTTTTATTAATTTTTATTTATTATAATTAAACAAATAGCAATTAACAATGGCTATCCAATACTACTTAATTTTAAAACAAAAATTAAACAAAAAAGCTCTGCTTGAAATTTATCCCATTGTTAATAAAAAGGACAACAATAAATTCAAATCTCTTATTTACATCGGTAAACCAACAGAAAAAGTGGCCTCAATTTTAAGAAACAAGAACAGAAAAATTGCGGATCCAAAATGTCGGATGTGTTTTTTAAGGTGGCAAATAAATTTTTGAAAATCAACCGATTTGGGTCAAAATTCGTATGGTTTTTGAGGTTGCTGATTTCGAATCTGAAGTCAAATTTTTTAACATTCATGATAGCTGATCAAATATGGTGGATAGAATAAGCAAAAACAACATATGGAAGGCAAATTTGAAGTTAATATTTAAAATTCAAGAAGACGGGCCCAGCATGATAAACAAAATTTCAATTAGCCAATAATTCTTTAAAAAAATGAACCTAATAAAACCAAAATTAATTTAATTTTTAATTAATTAATTAATTTTTAGTTCTTTCGATAGTGGTTTTTGGATCGTTTATTATGTTTTTAAAATTTATATTAACCTAAATTCGCAAATATCAAATTTTTGTTTTTGCTTATTTTATCCACCATATTAGATCCGCCATCATGAATGTTCAAATTTGACTTCAGATTCGAAATCAGCAACCTTAAAAACCACTTCGCGAAATTTGGCCTAAATCCATTGATTTGAAAAACGTATGCGCCATTGGATCCGCTACCTTAAATTTTCAGAATCTGACTTCAGATTCGTAATCAGCTGTTTCCATTCACCCTTATTAAATTTGGCTGCCCTATATAATGGATATATTACAACTAAAAGTACCTTATTTTTTAGGCAAATAATATTGAACGTTCTTTCACTGCTCTCCATGTCAACCAACTATGTCACACTAATCTCCTGCCTGGAACTCATAGGCCTAAGCGATATTGGAAAAGTTGTTCGTTTGATGACGTTGACCGCTATGAACAGAGTGGAAATAAACAAAATCCATAATTCTCCGGAATTCCTTAACTTTAGACTACCCAAAGACTTCGATCAACTGACGACGAATTTGCCCAGCGCAGCTAAATTTTTGCCTGAAGTATCTAGTGTCAGTATAGCGGCGTTGGCTCAGAATGAAATCGATGCGTCTAATTTGGTGGTGAATATTTGTACGAAGGATTTGCTAATGGCTGCGTTTGGAATTGCTGTGCCCAAGTCAGGTATTGTCTTTTGAAAATAATTAAAAACTGAGATATTTAGGCAACTTTATTATGTTTATTTAACCAACCATGTTTTTATTGGTAATGTGAAATGTCCAAAGATTAGATAGAAGGTTGATTTAGGTTACGTTACATTTATAAAACTAGATTAGTTCGTTTTGTTTGACTTGTGTATCAACCTAAATTTGGCAAATAATAGGTTCCCAAGCTTTTTTGGCTTGTTTTGCTTCGTTACTGATATTAAATTTAGTAAATTTATTAACTTAAAATGTATTTTTGACAGCTGATTTAAAGTGAGTTCTACTCACTTTAAAAATTTAAATTTATGGACCCCTTGCAGCTCGTCGTCGACCAAGGGTGGTAAACTTAACAAGGAGTGCTCGATTTTTGCTATTTGTCCGCAGATAAGGTTATGTTTGTGACGTCACCGTTTTGAAAGGTAGATAAAAGACGATTTCGCCACGTTTTGGTTGGTACATAACTTTTAACCATTCGGTATCTTCTGAGGTCATGAAAATGACGTACCTTACCAATTTAAGCCGAATTTGTTTGGTTAGTCATTCGTCAGCTGAAAATACAGCGGCTGAAAAAGTGTGAAAAGAAAAATTCCTTTAACTTCTAATCATTACTAACCTCTTAATAAATTGAGCAGACCCATCGTTCAAAAGAACGTCAATGTATGATTATTAATTAGGAACGTCACACCGTTTTCATAACTTTTATTGGCACTCATTTCAACAAATTGATAAAAATAAATAAATAAATAATCAAAATAGCTAGCCAATCAGTTCCCCAATTTAAAAAAAAAGATAGCAAGCCCCCAAAATCAACTAACCGTGCTTCAAGCTTGGTATGTGATTTGACAGACCAAAATAGATACCAAAGTTGTTGTGACGTAATCGTTTTCGCCCCGAAATCGTCTTTATTTTAAAAATTTTTTTGTTAAATATTCAACTTTTAAAAACTAATTTCGATGTACAACTACTATTAGATCCATATTGTATATCATTTGATAAAATTAAGACTTTATACTACTTGTAAACAAAACAATAGGCAAAACGATTACGTCAAAAATGCGTCACATATTTCGAATTGACATTTAAATTGGCGTATATGGGCTTAAATGGGATTCAGCACTCATTGTTAAGTTTACCACCCTTGGTCGTCGACTCCTAAGAATCGATATAGGCCACTTTGGATATCATGACGTCTGATAAACACTACATTTTTTACGGTTTTTTGCAGTGACTCAGGCTTTGGTGAACATTTTATCAACTCAGGCGGATGTTCACTTATGGTTTTCCTAAAAAAGGGGCTGCCTTAGCCCCAATATTGAGAGGGGGGTGTAGGACCTCTGACTTTGGCAACCCTTTTTTATCTGCATATATTTCCCCAATGGGAAAAGAAAAAAAAAATATGACAATAAAACTGAGGATGACCTAAAAGGGGTGTCAAAACGATTAATAATATAAAATGTGTATATCTTACCCCCCAGCGCCAAAATTCCCAACCTATATTTATTTGTAATTATCTACAGTATCCCCACGGATAAGGTGTTGAAGAGAAAAAATTTTTTTTATTTTTTTTTTTTATCGAAAAAAGCTACTCTTGAAAAAAATTTTGCTACTTAAAAAAAATAAGTTGGGATAGAAACATTTAACATATTTTATACGGGGTGTTCAAAAATTTAAAAAAAAAATTAAAAAATGATAAAAAAAGTAAAGTGCATTTATTCGAGAAGATATGGAAATAAGTCACTAGGAAAAGTTGTTCAAAATTGAGGCAGTCTCTAATACCAATTTTCAAAAAAAATCGGCCTTTTTTTTATTTATTTGTGATTAAATTTATTTTAATATCGTGGCATTTATTAGAGGGGTACGATAAACAATTTTTTTTAATGGGGCCCCTAAAAAAAAAATCCTTTTAGTTAAATCTGGTTTTGGGGGCCACTGGACTCCCCCTTTCTCCCAATTTGGAATTAGTAAATTGATATTAAAATAATGTTCATCACAGATTAATAAAAGCAGGCCGATTTTGTCGAAAATTGGTATGGGAACTATCCTTTATTTTTAAAAACAACTTTTCCTAGTAACATTTCCATATCTTCTCAAAAAATTCACTTTACTTTTAAAATTTTTAAAGTTTTCAAAATTTTTAAAAAACCCTATAAAATATTTAAATGTTTCTCCCCAATCTTAAAAAAAGAAATTTTTTTTACCAAAAAAATTTTTTGGATAAAAAAAAATTAAAATTTTTCCTATTCAATACCTTTTCCGTGGACATAATATGTCCACGAAAGGTGTTGAAAAAAACTCTTTTTTTTAATTTTTTTTTAAAAAAAACTACTCTTGAAAAAAACTTTGCCACTTCTTAGATAAGATTGGGATAAAAAACATTTAACAAATTTTATAGGCTTTTCAGAAAATTGAAAAACAAATGGTTAAAAAGAAAAAATTTATTTGAAAAAATGGAAATAAGTTACTGGGGAAAAATTTTAAAAAAAAAAGGAAAAGTTCCTTTTCCCCAAATTTTTGACAAAATCGGCCTTTTTTTAATCTGTGATGAACTTTTTTTAAAAATTTCTAATTCCAAATTGGGGGGCGGACCAGCCCCGGGCCCCCAAAGTCGGGGGTTTAACTTTGGTTTTTTTTTTTATGGGGCCGATTGAAACAAATTGTTTATCGTACACCTCGCCACGATAAAAAAAAATTTTACCCAAAAAAAAAAAGTAGGCCATTTTTCGAAAAAGGTATTAAACTCCCCCAATTTTGAACGGGCCCGGGGACATTTCCATATTTTCTCAAAAAATGCCTTTCCTTTTCTAATCAAATTTTTAATTTTTTTGGGGCACCCGTATAAAATATGTTAAATGTTTCTATCCCAATCTTTTTTTTAAAGTAAAAACCGATAAAATCAAAAAAAAAAAATTTTTTTCTCTTCAACACCTTACCCCTTTGGGAAAAAACTTTTATATTTTAGAATTTTATGATTTTTTTGAATTTTAAATAGAAAGTCTTAGTAGACTTAATGGAGCATTTACTTATATCTGAATTGAACTGTTTTCTAATAACACTTTAACTATGGCCACAAACAAGTTTATACAGATACCCAATTTATACATTATAGCTCGAGTAACTATCTCTATAGATCATCTCTATAAATGTAAATGTACAAAATAAACTAAATAATTAAGCTTATTTATGTGATACCTATGTTTTATAAAAATAATTACAGAAAATTTAGACAATAATACAAAAGGATGTAGCCGGATAAGTATGGTAAAACGCCCCCCATGGCTATTGTAAAAACTAGTTTGAGTTTTAATATCAGCACAGTCTGAAAACATCATACATACTATTTTTGGCATGGATTCTCAAACGGTTTTTAAAATAACGCGCGATGGTTATAATTTTTCAAATCGATTTTTTTCAAAAACTATAATAGATAAAAATATGGGGCAACCCCCCGTTTTTTAAAACTTTTCAAAGAATATTATAGATTATTTAACATTGCCTATGATGTTCCCCATTTCATTAAAAAGTAGTACCGCTTTTCATTTTTGACTTTTTGTAATTTTCCCGAAGTGTAGAGACTTGTACAACAATATAATTAGTTTTCAGACTGCTACAGGGCTTAAAATATTTCATATATAATTAGTTTGGGGTTTTTTTTAAAAGAGAACGATGATCTTTTAAGTAAGGTATTTTCGCTTATGCCCTTTTTTTTTTGTATACCCCTTTCCCCTGAGAAGTATTTTATCCTAATATTTCAAAGTAAAATAGTTTCTGACCCTATTATTACAAAAAAAAAAACATGCTACGTTTTTTTTCCCAAAATGTCCCAAAAAATTATTTATTTTTAAAATAAAATGAAATATTTTAATAAATAATAATTGTAATAATTAAGTCAATAAAAACATAAAGCTATATCAGTATTTCGTCATAGCACCATTATTTTCTATTAATTTATTTAGTTTAGTTGGTATCGAAGTATAAAGATTTCTTATGAGATAGGGATCATTGGCTAGTTCTTCCCAGGTTTCTTCAATAAAGTTTACTAGCTCATCCCTTGTGTTTGGTTTGAAGTTAACTCTGTAGATCTTTTTAGTCATAAGACCCCAAACATTTTCCAAAATATTAATGTCGGGACTTTTTGCGGGCCACTTTAGTCTCTCTATATTTTGCCGTTAAAACCATTCTGTTATGATTCCTGCATTGTGGACCGGGCAATTATCTTGTTGCTATATAAAATTTTGATCGGGGAAAAGTTCTGAAACACTAGGTAACATGATATTTTCCAAAATATTCCTGTACGTAATAGCGTTAAATCTTTCATTAATAGTCCAGCACACGCCCAATCCACGAGAGCTTAACCAAGCCCAAACATTTACCGAAAATCTACCGGATTTTTCTGAATTATGAATAAATTCTTCATTAAATCTTGTTCCTCTTGGCCTGTATACTCTTATATGTCCCTTAAAGCATGACTGGAAAACTTTTTCATCGGTAAATACTACACTATTCCAGTTCTCACGTAAAATGTTATTTAAAGTGAAAATGACTCTTGCCTGTTTATGTTCATTTCCAAGGATTACCTTTTTGGCAGCAACATAGTTTTTAAATGTGATTTTTTAATTCTTCGACTAGCTGTTGATCTTGATGCCGAAAATGCTGTATGTCGAATAGCATTCCGCGCTGCTTCAAAGGGATTGTCCTCCAAATAGCGCAAGAGTGCATTATCTTGTTCTTGCGTACTTATTTTGGGTCTTCCCGTTGGCTTTTTTCTATTCACGTTACCTTCAGTCTCCCATTTGCGCTTTATGTTTTGTACGGTCTTCTTATTTACATTTATAATATGGGCTACTACTACTACCGTCTTGTAAATACATAACTTTTTGAGCTTTTTTAAAATTATTTAGCTGTGGCATTGCAATATTTGTACGAGAAAAATGTTAAACGCGCGTTAACTGAAAAATGTTTTTGAATTTTGACGCTACTTGTCAAAGTCAATGAGAAGTTTAATTAAGCCTGATTTAACATAGCCTATAATTGCTGTACGACTTTCTTATGCACACCACTGTACTTTCACTACAACAAACCGGATCAAAATCAAAAATGCTCCTTATGAGTATTAAAAGAATACGAAAACTTGCTGACCCAGTTGCCCAACTCTCAATGTATTCTCTATTTCAACCTTAAAGTATTTTAAAATATACGTATTAGGAAGCTTTTTGAGTTCAAAAATATAGGTTTTCTGTACATTTTTGAACCCTTCGGATTGAAAATATTACCTTTCTAAACATTTAGAGAGTTTTAATTTCATTAGTAGGACGCTATTCATAACCCTATTTTTACTAGTTACTTAAGTAATAAAACAATTATTTTAGATATTAACATGTAAAGAAAATTTAAGTATTTAAAAATAAATATAAACTTGCACTTATCACTCATACTAAGCATAATTAATAAGCATAAAAACGAATAATATATAACGCTCGATACTTTGTAGGCATATAAAGGAACAGATTGAGACTTGCTTATTGTTTGCTAGCAAAGATGACAATAGCAAATAAACGAAAGCCACATCTTACAACACATGAGATCTATATCGTATGTAACTTAACTCTATCGTTTCCAAACATATCTTCCACTCCGCAGCCTGTCCGTCACTATACGCAGTCTTGTGGAAAAACATAATTTTAAACTCGAAAAGCTTACTAATACGTATATTCTAAAATACTTTGAGGTTGAAATAGAGAATACATTGACAGTTAGGCAGCTGGGTAAGCAAGGTTTCGTATTTTTTATAACTCAAAAAGCGTCTTTTTGATTTTGATCCGCTTTGTTGTAGTGAAAGTACATGCCCCAAGGAATATCCACAATTTTATTGGTGTGAGTATATTGGAATAAAAACAATTTCTATAATAATTTTTTATTTTTTTGACCATTTAAAAAGTTGTAGAAATGTCGAAAAAATCTATAATATTCTTTGAAAAGTTCTTAAAAGACTGGCGTTGGCCCCATATTTTGTTCTATTATAGTTTTTGAGAAAAATCGACTTGAAAAATTATAACCTTTGCGCATTATCTCAAAAACCTTTTGAGAATCCATGCCAAAAATTGTATGTATAATGTTGTCAGAGTGTTTTTACAATAGCCATGTGGGCCATTTTACCATATTTATCCGGCCACACCCTTTATTAAAAAAAAATTGTTAGGCAGTATTAAATGTTATTCTTTGATTTTTTTCGTGAAATTACAATATGAAGGCTATATACTTTTGCATTTAAAACTTTAATTGAGCATTTAATACGAATAGATGGTTGTTTGCCGTTCGATAAAAAATGACGCTATTAGGTTCATCGTTTTATTTTTCTAAAAAGTGTAGTACATTTTTACGAACACGTCCAAAAATCAACCAAGAAGGTACTACCATAAGTTTTTTGGGATTTAAAGGGAATTTTGATCGCGGATTGCCGCCATACTGGTAAAACAATAAACTCTGATTATTATTATAAGATTCTCGATAAGGCGCATGTAAAGATTAGTTAGAAATGATCTGGTTTACTAAAGAAAAGTATAAGTCAACGCACAGCTCCAAGAACCATCGCGAAGATCAGTGGAACAAGCGTATTGAAATTCAAAAAGATTTTATTAAATTGTTAAAAGTATTTCAAATAATAAAATTGTGTTTTTTTATGAAACGACAAAAGTTATTCAAAAACCTAGTATAACAAATAAAACGTATTAAAAAATGTTGATAAGTACACCAATTACAAGTTTATATGCAGCAAAAAGGCATCTTATTTATTTTAGGGTGGCCAAACAAGGTAAAGAATGGGCATCTCATCAGCTTTTTAAGTCTATAGCTACTAAAGTGCAGATGATGTCCGGGTCAAATTTGGAACAAGTTAATTTTGCTGATTTCTCTGGAACTATGCCAAAACAGAATATAGTTAGCGTGGAAGGTAAGCTAAATACTACTTAAGAGCAATTTTTGCATTTCAAGTGGATGTGAAATTTTAAATTCTTCAAGTTTTTTGAGGAATATATTTTTGGCGTTAAATGATTATTTTTTTCTTTTTAGGCCACGATAACAGAGTGAGTACTTTGGCATGGCACGCAAAAAGCGGTGTTCTAGCATCAGCTGGCTACGACGGAACTGTAAGATTGTGGATCATGGAAAACGGAAAGCAGCCCGTATTGGATTCAACACTAGTTTTTCATACGAGCCTAGATACCTTCGGAAATGACCTACAAGGGAAATTAATTGGGCACCTCCAGTGGTCACCAATGGGTGATTATCTTGCCGCGGCGTTAGATAGCGTTATCAATATATGGCCGATCAAAAAGTCGGATCAGTCGGAAGGTTACGATTGGATCATAGAGCATCAGAAGGAGTTTATAACTATGATTTGCTGGCCGAAGAATAAGCGCGAGGATGCTTCAGATAAGGAGTATTTGTTGGTCGGCAAAATTGACGGTTGGTCTTATTTATTAAGATTAAGGAACATTTTTTTAAGAGCAATTTTTGTTTGATTATGGCATTTTGTGTGCGTAAATATAAAAAAAATACAAAGTGCCATTAAATTTAGACTTGCGTCTTTAAGAACTTACCCCGTTCTCTTTGTCTTCATTTTAAAAGTTCTAAGTAATCTCCAAATCTATTCATTTTAAACAAAAATTTGTAGAAAGTTTTTTTGTAGAAAATGAAATTTGTTTTGAAATGGTAACTTCTTAAGGAAAAAAAATATTGCAAAATAAATGCAAAAAACTGATAAAACACAATTTTAATTTTTTTAGATTATCGTCAACAACTTTTTTTTGAGGCAAGATAGGTATAGGCTTGCTTTTACAAAAAAGAAAGCTGCCATTAAAATATTTAAAATAAGCGTTGCTAAAAGCATTTTATAAAAATCTTACATAAATATGATTTTTGAAATTTTCAATTATTTAACTTGCAATGTTTGTATGTTTGTTCAGGTCAAATCTTGGAGCAATTATTCTCAACCGATTGAAATGAAAATTTGCATACACGTTTAGTTAGGCTAACAATGCATGGTTAGCTAAGTGACGTCATTCTACATCCAATATGGCGGACCGTTCAAGATGGTGGACTAGTTATTTTTTATGCACTCCCATGATATCATAAATAAAAGGGTTTGTGGAGAAGAATACGAAAAAGAAAATGACATCACTTTAAATCTAATATGGCGGACTCCACAAAGATGGTGGACTATGTTTTTTATGCACGTCCATGATATAGATATCAAATGATAGGCAATAACTAAAAAATAAAAAATAAATTAATAGTTAAAAAACCATTTTTAAAAACAAGCTCTTTTTAAATCTACTAAAAAGAAGACTATGAACTTTAAATTAAATCAAACCCATCAATTTATTACATTACACAATTTATATGTTAGAAAAACTTGTCGCGAGATTTCCCTATTTTATGAAAAAAAAACATGTTTTTTTCTTAGAATAACTTATGTCAAGATCAAGTTGCATATTGTATTCTTGTTTACCTACACAGGTTAATCTCGCGACAAGCTTTTATGTCACATAAATTGTGTAACGTAATAAATTGATGGATTTCATCATTTAAAGTTTATTTTCCTTTTTTTTTTTTGTACATATACGACAAGGATTATTTACGATAAAACATTTATAAATTTAACAAAAAACCAAGAGATTTCATGATACGTTATTTAACTATGTTTTGCTATTAAAATAACGTTTATTAGATAAAAATATTTTTAAAAAAATAATCGAATATGAAATAAAATTCATGTCAAATTTTAATAAAAATGCTTTTAGCCATGCTTATTTTTAAGTTCTGGCGTCAGTGCCTAGATTAGAGTTTTTAAAATAATGACAAATTTCGTTCTTAAAAAGTTAATCCCAAATTGAATAGCATTTTGTATTTTTTTATATTTAGGCACTTAAAAACCATAATTAATCATAAAATTTAAAAAGATAACAAAGGTCCACAAAAAAAGTGGTGTGTGCTGGGTGTCGGACTAAGATTTTCTGGTGTATTTTTTTCCGCATAACAAAGGTCCATAAAAAAACTGCTGGGTGTCGGACTAAGATTTTCTGGTGTATTTTTTCCGCTCAAACATCAAATCAAAATTCTGGGATAAACATCAAATAATTCGGGTAAACACTCGAAAAAACCGCTAAGGTACATTTACTGGCAGAAACCTGCTACCGAAATGTTTGGACTACGACTATATAAACTATAAGAGATATAAAAAATTTCATAAAAAAAAATAGAGCTTTTTAAATTGTCTATAAAAAAGTTATATTAACATGTTTGATGAAATAAATAATATAGGAGATATAAACGAAAATGTAATTTTGACAAAAAATTTCAGTCCAAAATAGGATTTTTTTTTATTATTGTGATATTTGGGGTTGTTTTATTATAAATCGTTTATTTTATTTATTTGAATTCCAAATCACTTAAAATTTGCAGAAAAAAATCAAAAAATAAAAAAGATTTCAAATTTTATCCAGGGGTACCTTGAAATAATCCTGAAAATTCGGTTTGTTGATAATAACTCGAAAAATGTTGCCTTTAGACAAAAGGGTTATACGACTTAAATTAAAGGTCTTGTAAAAATACATAGTTTATGTCCTAAAATGTTTCGTGTGTCTTTTACAATTTTTGAGATATTGACGTTTCAAATTTAAAAAAAAAATCGTTAATATCTGAAATTACTCCTTTTCTCGATTTTTTGCTGTGTGACCCCCAATTTTAAAAAATGATGTCAACTTAATACTTTTATTTTTATCTTTTAGGTACTGTAACCCTTCTTACTGTCCTGAAGGAATCAAAGCAAGTAGATACTCTGATGAGTTTCTCGCTCTCTCAAGCGGTCGTTCACATGGACTGGTTCCATGAAGATTTTCCTTATGCTCTAGGGTATCTGGATGGTACGCTGAAACTTGGAAGATTAGATTGTCAAGCTAATATTATTACTGTACAGGCACATGATAATACTATTACTGCGTTGGAGTGGGATCCAAAAGGTAAGTTTGTTTGTAATATTATCCACTGACAAGCAAAAAATTTAGGTCACTTAGGAAATTGGAAAAAAAATAGAAATAAATTCAATTGAGAAATGATTGGTCCAGTAGGTGGTGAATTATTTGTCCTGCTGTATTATGTAAGCTAAATTTAACATTCAATAATAAATCAAAAGCCTTAGTTTGGTTTTTATGATTTATTAAGTTCATCTTATTGCTATTCGGGACTAAAAAAAATGAATGAAACTTAACTAAACAAAAAAAATAATAAAAATTAGTAACGTGTATTCCCCCCTCCCCTTGCATTATTAACTGCTTGAGGTCGACGAGGCATACTCGTCAAGTTAGGGGTCACATCCTGGTCGATGTTATTCCACTCCTGCAATAACAAGGTTTTTAACTCCTTTGAAGTCCTCGGGTCTGGTGTGTGCCTTCGAATACGTAGTCCTAATTCATCCCAGACATGCCTAAGCTGAGTGCTGGCCAATCAAATCGCCTAATTCCTACCTGATTCGGATATTTTCGGACTATTCTGGCTGTGTGGGGCCTAGCATTATCATACATGAAACTGCCATGTTCGCCCATAGTAACCATAAAAGACATCACATGATCTTCGATAATTTCTGTAATGTATCTGTAAGATGTAAAGAAGCTAATCTGTATGAAGACCAACTCTTTGCGGGCTTGTGCAGTGATTCCTGCCCAAACCATAACTAAACCTCCGCCAAATAGAAGACGCTCGTTCATACAAACTGAGGCATATCTTCCTCCAACTTTTCCCCATACTCGTCGACGTCCGTCTGAGCCATTGAGGCAAAAACGTGACCCATCTGAAAACAGTATCTTGCTCCAATCATCATCATTCCATGCCCAATGATTTCGGGCAAAAGCAAATCTTCCAGTTCGATGCCGCGGTAGCAAATGTGACCCTGGAGCCATCTTTCTATACGACAATCTGTTACTACGAAGTCTTCTTCAAGCTCGCAAACATTAACATTTGTAACCTCTTAAAATTGATTTTGCAAAAAAAAACCGCAGAAGCTGTTCTATTCCGTAAACTTGTAGACACCAAAAACATGTCATCTCTTTGGGTGGTGACTCTTTTTCTTCCAGATCCCGGTCTTCTGGTTATCAAACCAGTCTTCTGATAGCGTTTACACACATTTTGTACAGCATATAGGCGTTTTCCAACAATTCTTGCAGTTTCACGTTTTCCCTCACCACCTTGTATCAACGCTACAATTCTTGCCACAAAATTTGGATTTAACGGCATAATGAGCTGGTAAAGATATACAACATACAACTGACAGATATTAAAAAGAGATATCAACACTGAACTAAAAAATAGGCAACGATATTATACATTTTTAATTGGACCAAATTCACGTTATATCTTAAAAATCGTAAATACAGTGACAAATCATTAATATTTCCTAAACCGACTTTTACCTTTAAACCGACGATTTTATTAAACCATTAACATTAATAACCTTTTTTCAGTACATGCTGAAAATTTGGGGCACGGGATTTAGATCCTGACGAAACGATCCTGTATGTCCCAATTTCGGATTTCTAAAAAAAAATCAGAACTTCTTTATGACACACTCTGTATATTCAAAAGTCATACTCGATAACGTAAAAAATCATTGCGAATAAGATAGGACCTATGAAATTTTTTGATATCAGTGTCCTTAACTAAAAATTTGACTACTGTCACGTCATGTTATGTCAGATCTCTTCATCTGTTTACTATTAAAACGAGCTACTTATATTACTCTACATCTACATAGCCAAAATTTGTATTTATTCTGCAAATTATGGTTTAGAAATTGTAACTTCTAAAACAGAAAACAACGTCAAAAACTTACTCTGTCAAGTCATATTATATAGGGGGTAATCTGTCAGATTTCCACGACCTACCAGGATATATTTGTAGTAAAATTATTGAATATACATTTAATTGTACTAAATTGACTCACCCTATACAGTTTTTATTTGATAACTAAATGTTACACTGCAATTTGTAGGAATTTTGTTGGCAACAGTGTCCATCGATATGGCTTGCAAACTATGGAAAGAAGCTGACGAAAAGCTTCTTTTGCTGCACACAATAATTTTGGCACACGAGCCTGTGAGTATAAGATGGTCGCCCGTCATTGGGGAAGGCAGCTCTTCGATGTTACTGGCCATAGGAACAAGTTATGGAACTGTCAATGTATGGCGGGTATGTACTGTAATGTATATCGCTAATTCGCTCGAATACAGTGAAATCCGTTTATAGCGACACCGCTTATAAGACAATTCGGATATAATGACGAATTTTAATTAGCTTATTTAAACCCATATTATATAAAATAATTTAAATACAACCGGGTATAACGACTTCGCTTTAACGACAAATCCGGCTACACAATTATTTGTTTATTGATTTATCGCTCTGGTTATTACGACAAATATTGATGGTTGCGGTCCAAAAATTTACAAAAGATGGTTAATTCCCGGACGTCGTTTTCGTATGCACGTTATACTAATATTTGCAAGCTTGTTTTTTGTTCTAATTGCACGGTTGTTTAAAGTAAATAACTGTTTATGTTGTATTGTTTGTAAAAAAGTGTTTCTATGATAATCCGGATATAGCGTCCACCGCATATAACGACGTAATTTTTATGGTCCCTTCAATATCGTTATAAGAGAATTTTATGTTATTGTCATAACTTAAGGAAGAAAGTTATCGAGAAAAGGGCGTTTAAATTTACTTTTAACCCGTTTTGTGTTTTAATAATTTAAAAAACATAAAAATGAGCACTGTAAGTATTTGAGCAATTTTCAGAGGTCTTCGAAGCTCTAGAAAGCAGCGTCTTTAGTATAAGGAAATAAGTTTTTTTTTGAATTGCGACTTCATAGGGATTTAAAAAATCGAAAAATTTACAAAATGACTCTATAACAATAAAAAAATGGAAAGTTTATGAGATACTCTTTATTAAGGTAGTTCACTCGTAAAACGGCTTTTCTTAAGAATTAAATAAAATTAAAGTATAGGGTGAAATAAAGGGTTTTTTATCTAATTGAAAAAAACTATTTTTTTTATTGTCTGTGAAACGAGATATTAACAATCAAGTTGTGCATAATTAACATTTTTGTAGTAAAGCAATCGAAGTATTAGAAAATTAAAAAAAACTTAATTTTTGATCGTTTTGTTAAAAAGATATTGATTTTTGAAAGTTTACATGGGTCTGTTTGTTATTAAGAAATAGTGTACACTATTTTATTCTTTTTTTACGTAATCGCCCTTATGAAAGGTGTATTTTAGGACTAGGTGGGTCCAAATAGTGTAAAATATTACTGAATAACGAACATACCTCATGTGTTGTGTGTACAGTCTCCTATAAAAATAATATTTTCAAGCATTGCATTTGGTAAAGCGCATGGGCGTAGCGAGGTACGGGCAGGGAGGGGTAGCTGCCCTCCCTTAGAAGAGCGGTCGTTCGCTGGTAAACTGTAATTCTGACGAGCTTCATAACTTGACGCTTCTTATAAGACTTAAGAAACTAACAGGCTTAAAAGCTGGCTTGTGAAATCCAACTATACGTGATTTGATCTCTAATATAATTTTTGTTTACATCATTTCTTACTCTAAAAAATGTCACTTATAACGACAAGGGTAGCGTAGTTTTTTTTGTTATAGAAAAATGAATCATAAAACGTTTTGTGAAAACCCAAAAGAACTTTAAAAAACTAGTAAAGAACACTAAGTAAAATAGACATAGAAGCGGAGTAGGTGGGAATGCGGGTTGAGAGGGGAGGCAACTGATCAGATAATGTTGTGCTCCTTCATCGTTCACCGCTCGCATTCGTTCAAGCTAATTCTGATTTTTTGGCTTCGGTGAACTTTAGCTCCATTTTTAAACAGCAATATTTTGATTTTTTTTTCACTTATTTGTTACACCATAATAAAACACATAGGGTCTGAAAAAATTAATTTTTCACTCACAACATCACAAAATAAAATAATTTCTTTATTACCCATATAAAATATACTAAAGTAATATGGCCGACTAACATGAAAAAAGTGAGAAAAAATACCTACAAAAAGAGATGATACGATGTCGTTTTGTTTACAATCTCCATCTTGAATAAGCAATGTTGCCGGATGTTTTCTAATAATTTGTTATTATTAAATGTTCTTTTTTTCATTTACCAGAAATGAAGTTTTTTTATAGAAAAAAACTAACCAGAACTAACAAACAACAACTTCCAAACTAAGGCGGCCAACCTGTGGGATGATCCCGTATTGGCGGTTGTAATCCCGCATTGCAATATTTTATAAAATTGTCCAGCAATTTGTGTTTTGCGTCCCGCATGTCCCTTATGTCGGTAAATTAATTAATTTATGGATAAAGCGCGGGTGACAGCGTTACTTCACTTCACTCCATACACCCGTCCGTTACAGTTGAAACGTTACGTACAATGCTTATTGTAAAATTTAATATGTTGTCAAAACTTTTATGATATAGTTAACAAAAACCCTAATCTAGTTTAAAAATGTCATTCAACGGGAAAATACGATTTTAAATAATAAAATATTGATTTAGTATCACCCGATTTTTATTAATTTTACTCCTGTTACCTCAACCCCTCCTCCCCCCTGGTTAGTTGTGGTTAGGTTTTCCTCGTTAAATTGTAAATTTTCTTTATCATAAATGCGCCGTCGAACAAAATGAAAAAAATAGTATGATATAATATTTTTTATTTTTTATAGGCAAAAATAGGGCGGATCTCACTTCCAGATATTTATCTTATTAAAAAAAATGTTTTTTTTATAATTTATGTATTTTTATTTAATCCATAATACTTTAAAGCTAAATTTAAATCTTTTTTTTTTTTTGATTCGACAACGTCGCAAATTCTGGCCTTTTACTTAACCTAAAAACATAGTGTTTTTTCGACTTTTAATTTAATTTTTCTCTGCAAAAATGCATTTTTTCGGAGTTTTTCTTATTAAAATCTACTAAACAAAATGTGTACTTTTTATCTGTAATATTTATATTTTTTTTTAATCGAATGGAGCTAAATGACACCATACCCTGATTTTTATATATTTTTTTAATTACTACCTCCACTGCTTATGTGAAACTCATATGGTAAAAACAACGATCAAAACAAACAATATAATCTAGGAGTCTCTTTGTCTGCCCTCCTTATATACAATCCTGGCTACGCCCTTGGTAAAGCGTATTTAATCTTATTTGGAACAGCGCTATAGGGGTCCATTCAAAATACTGCATCACTTATTAAACTAAAATAGGCAAAAATATAATGATCCGTACTGGTACTAGTCCCGGCCCGTTTAACAATCAATTTTGTTAGAGATAGATCGGCAAGTTCGGCGCGGAATGCATGAAAGAGGCAAAGATAAAAGATGTCCATCCAAGATTGGGGGTTTGAATTGTGGACGGCCGGGCTTTACTTACTATAAGGCGATAATTTTGTGTATGACTGTCGTGAGTGAACTGGCGTAAGTATGCAAAAAATATGACAAGAAAAAATTGAATTGTGACACTATAAGGATAAAAAAATCGAAAAATTTTCGAAATTGTGACACTATGACAGTAAATAAATGGTAAATTTATGAGATATTGTTTATTAAGCGTAGTTTTAGCAGTAAAAAATAATTACCTAGTTTAAATATACTATAGAAACATAAACAATTACGTCACATCATGTCATATATACACTTTTATTGGGCAAATTCACAGATTGTTTTAAATCAAGTAATTACATTTATTGGTATTAAAACACATACGGTGTGTTAGTAAATGGGCTTTAAGCTTTAGTGAATTGTACCGAAATAAAAAAAATCGACAAACGTCACTTTATAAAATACGATAGACAACCCACCTTGCACAATGTGACATTATATGTTTGGCATGTCATGGATTTTGATTTTGTTGAATAAATCAATTATTTTTTTAATAGGATATTTTATCTTAATCTTGAATTTTATTTTAGATCCCTGATGATAAAAACTCGAAAAATGAGGTACCCACATTAATGTTTTCTTCTCAAGGTCATTCCTACAATGCAGTGACAAGTCTCTCGATACATCCAAGCGGATTGATGTTGGCCAGTGGCTGTCTAAAAGGTATTTGAATCATTTGAATGCAAGCTGATTTATACAGGGATTTATGTCTTAAATTACTAATAATCTGGTAACAAATATTAAAAGATATGTGGAAAGGTTATCGACGAATTATATATTTCTCTGCTTTTAGGAAGGTCTTTAATATATAGCAAGATCATTTAACAAAGATTGAATGGGCTATATTTAAGGCTATCCTTTTATAAAAAGGTGGGAGGTAACCATTGTGTGGTAATTTCTCGTAGAATCCTGAAAGATGCTTAAGAACTTGATTTAAATTAAAGCAACAGAAATTAACATTTTCTTAATAGGACGCTTTATTTATAGGTCCGTTTTTGAAGCGTCTCATTTTTTTTCGATGCGTTTTAATAAAGAGAATTTCGTATTTATTTTAAGTAACAACACAATGGGCATGATGACAACATCCAAAAATTACTAATATATAGATTTGTCATATCAAATAGGTTTTATGGGTCATAAAAATCGTTTTTATTTTACAATATAATAAATATTGGTATTTATTTTTTGTAAAATAAAGCTACAAAACCCAGTAGTCCGCCTCGATAACTTAACCAATCACAGCGAATAACGTCAGGTCTATAAAAGCGTCATTTTGTGTCGTGTGTATTACTACTGTGATTAAAATCTAAGTTGAATTTTGTTATAAAATGAAAAATCTTTATTTATTCTTCCAAATCTATTTCGTCCCCTTCAAAATAATTTCCCTCCGATAAAATGCACTTGCCCCAACGTTTCATTCGGTCCTCAATGCACGTAGCGATTCACGTTGAATCTCTTCAATCGACTCACAACGGTGTCCCCCAAGTGGTCTTTTCAGTTTTGGGAACAGCCAGAAGTCACCCGGAGTAGAATTTTTGGCCAAAAAGTCTCAAATAACCAATGCAGTGTGAGATGGTGCATTATCGTGATGCAAAAACCAAGAGTTGTCTCGCCACAATTCCGGCCGTTTCTTGCGAATAGCCTCACGCACGACCCATAACATTTAAATAATACTCCGTATTGACGGTTTGGCCGGGTGGAAGGAATTCATTTTGCACTACACCACGATAATCGAAAAAAACAGTCATTTTTGAACGACTTTGCATTGATTTTCGTGGCCGTCGTTCACCTTTTGCACGGTATTCACTAGATTGGTCGGTTGTTTCCGGGTCGTATGCATAGATCCAAGTCTCGTCATCAGTAATAATGCATTTTATAACGTCCTGATAGTTGGCAAGATGTTATTAGCAGTGGTACCAACTTAAAAATAAAACAATCTTCCCGAATTGAGGGAAGTTTAAATGAAATATTCACCAGTTTTTGATCACAGTAGTATAACGATTTCTTTACTGTGTATTTGTTCCCAGCGATCAATCGCCTAGGTTTGAGTTACTAAAATCAAAATTCAGAACTTTAAATCAGGGAACAAGGATTTGCTAAAGCAAATAGCTTTAATTTGCCAAGAGTGGATTTGTTGATGCTAGGAGAGTGTCTTGCATCGAAGAAAAACTTCTGTTCAGCATAATTCAGAAATGTCAAAACTTCACACTAAAATCACCAAAACCCGAAAATTAGATATTAAGACTAAAATCCTTAAAATTGGCTTTTCTTATAAATATGCATTTCAAAATAAGTTACATTTAGGGGTTATGTTAACAAAATCTGTTTTGTATATTAATACATTGAATTTTTTATTTTGCACATCACATTTTACAATTTATGAAATAAAGTAAAAATTAACATTGAAGTTGTCTTCATATAAATAAATTGGAGATTTTGGATCTTGCCGTGCAAGATTCATCCACTTTTTTCGCATCATTATGTTACGTAAAACCTAAACAAATAACTTGCTCGCAATTTTTATTGATGTGTTATAACATTGAGGAACCGCACACTACTTATAAACTTTAGATTTCTTTGTTTAAATAAAGTAGAAAATCATTAAATTTTTGTTAGGGGTCATCTATAAATTACGCCACACGAATTTCATGATTCTTTGATCACATTTGTGAGACCCCCTTCCCTCCTAGTATGACGTCACATATTTTAAAATTTTACAGCTAAAAAAAAATCAAAACTAATTCCAATTTTTTAAGTTATTTTCATTAAAAATATTTTTTAGTAGATTTAACAATAAAGCAAATACTTTAAATTATTTAGATTTTTACATGTGATGTCACAAAGCTGATGACCCCATTCATACCCCTTGTCACACAATGTCACAATCCTCTACACCCCTCACCCCCTGACGCTGTGACGTAATTTATTGTTGACCCCTTAAGCACCTAAGATTTTTTGTTTGCATGGACATCAGGAGCGACGTCATAACACAGGTCGGCGTCATGGCGGAAATTGAAAACCTAAAATTAAAATCGAATTGTTTTCTTACTAAATTTTTATTATTTGCAATTATAAAATATTTTTTGGGTATGACATATATTTCTGAATATCATAGAACACTTTTTTAAAATTAGTCATTGTGTCTATTACTTTAATTCATATGAGAAAATTGGAATTAAGATTTTAAAAAATAGTAGGTAACAATAAAGATCTGAAACTCGAAAACACCAAAAGTCAATATTCGGTCAATACATATTTATAAAAATTAAACGTTTTATTAAATTAATTCTGTCGCCTCTAAAAATGAATACAAAATTATTTTTACTGAAACGTAAAAATAAATAAGACTTTAAAAAAATCAATAAATTAATCTAGGACAAATCTTACTAGATGATTTTTTGATCACCCGTTACATGAATCACATATTAATAACTGTAAAAAATATTGTAGGGCCTAGTGGTGTTGTAAATATTTGGTCTCTCAACGACGGAAGTCTGGTATACACTACGACAGGCAGCGGTGGTGTTAATTCAAACGGCCTAGAGTGGATTGATACAACAAATTCGTTGGCTATAGCCTTTTCAAGATCCAAAGCGATACATTTATTGGACTATAGCTTGGATGATTTAAAAAAGAATTTACCCTTAGCCACTGTCAGATGTGCATTGATGAAGAAAGGAGTTAGAGGTAAGATTTTGTTTGTTAATAAATAAGGTTTAAATTAGACCAAGCCTTATCTTTCATAAGGCGAGTTGTTGGATGTACAGTGACGGCCATTAAATCTTGGGCAAAAAAATCGTCAAATTTTGACTTTTCGGCCAATTTTTGTAAATCGCTCTTTTTTACCTTGTTTTACATTTAATTACTATAAATAAAGCAAAAGGTAAAAGAAAATATTTTTATTTTATAAAACTAACAAATTAATAAATTAATTAACAATTTAATAAATTCAAACAAATTTAAATAGCCTTCCAAACAAATTTAATATTTTATTGCGGCCCCGTGTTTTTCTAAGACCGAGTTTAGCCTTCCAGACATCGAATGGACCAAAGCCCGGGCGTAGTTCGGATTTCCTCGTAACTTATTCCACGCCTCTAAAATTTTATCTTTAAGTTCGTTTACATTTTGCGGCCTAAACTTATTTTTTCTATTTATTTTTTTAACTAATAAGCCCCAAACATTTTCCATAACATTTAAATCCGGACTACGTGCGAGCCACGGTAAAACCCTGATACGCTGCTCTTACACCCATTCATCGACTTGCCGGGTCGTATGAACGGGACTTTCTGTCCGGAAATCGATCCAGTACAGAAGGAAGCATGATCTTCTGTAGTAGATCTATATATACCTCCGCATTGAACCTTCCGTCGATAAAATAACATACACCAAGTCCTTGTGCACTCAGCCGAGTGGCAGCGCAATTCGGATTTTTGCCTTATTCTTCGCCGTGCCGTTCTAACCGATGCTGGGATATTGCTTTCCGTTTTTGCTGTGACTACAGATTTAAATGGTTGGTTTCTCAAAACATTAACTAAATTATTGTCTTGATCTTGATTTGATAGTTTGGGGCGACCACTTCCAGCTCTTCTCTCAAAGGACTGTGTTTCCTGCCATTTTTTTTTTAACAAAATGAATAGTACTCTTTGGGATGTTAAGCTTTTCCGCCACCTCCCTTTCTGGCCAACCTCTATGCTCAATATAATAAATAATTAATATTTTTTGATCCAAAGTTAAGTTTGGCATTTTAAAAAATGTTTTTACACACTGACAACGTACACCTGTTTCTTTATTGGGATTTTCAACAGGTATTTATATTCAGTAGAAGGTGGTGTTCATTATTCAATGAACAGTTGTAGTTGTAGGAAAAAGAATTGCCCAAGATTTAATGGCTGTTACTTCACATACATGATGGCTATCATATTTTTGCTGAAAATCCTTCAGAAAAATGTATATAACAAAAAACGAGATATGATTACTCTCAGAAAGGTCCAGAATATTTGTTAAATAAACAAAATGTGAAAAGATCGATAAATTACATTTTTTCTTGTTTAATCGCTCATAGCTTCGTAAACATTTGTTGTAGAGAGGAGTTGAAATAAGAGAAAAGTTCCGTAATTAAATTTTCTACATGATAGAAACCGCAAAATGCATTACACTTTTTACAAAAGAGCAACAATCACAGAAAGGCAAAAAGCATAGTTTTCTCCCTTTATTTGGGACCTTTTCTTGAGGGCGATCATATTCGGTCAAAAAGAACTTCATGCTATGATAAAATATTCTGCCAAATTTTGTTAAAATCGGTTCGATAGTTTTAACACAATAATTTTGTAATTCAATTTTATTAAAAAAAAAATCGAAAAACTGGGTAGGGTCTAAAATATGGGACTTATTTTTTTTACAGATACTAGAAATCCCAAACTTATTTAAAAACAAAAATCGGATCATTTAGGCGCTCTCAAAAAGTATTTAAAGCTCAGAACAATTTTTCGTTTTTTAACATTAATTAAATAAAACCAAACATTTTCTTGCTCTAAAATTATTTTATTAATAAAACGTATATACAAATAAGACTGTAATTCTATATAAACCGTGTGCAAAAAGTTAATATTTACTATAGTTTACAGATTTGCCGTCAATGCCTGACAACTTTAACAACGTTTATCTTGGAAATCAATAGACAACTAGGCAATTTTGACAAAAGAAGCATCTTTTCCAACACTTTAAAACAATTTTTCCCGTAATTTTTTTTATAGATTCGCAGAGAAATTTAATTTGTTTATAAGTAAAAAAAATGTTTATAACTTAAGGCCATTGCTGGAGACACCCAAATGATCCGATTTTTTTTATTTTAAAAACGTGTTTAAAAGCTTATGTATGTTAAAAATGCAAATGTTTAAGTCACATATTCTGAACTTTACTCTGTGGAAAATTGTCCATTTTTTTAAACCAAATTGGGTTGCAAAATTATTATGCAGAAACTATGTAACCGATTTTAACAAAATGGATATATGTAGTATAATGTTTCATTAGATAAATCTAGAGATTTTAAAAAATCATGCAAAAAACTACTTTTTTTGCTTTTTTTGTTTATTGCTATTTCGAAACAAACGTATTGCATTTTGCGATTTCTATCTAATTCCATCTTGTACATTTAAACACAAAACTTTTCTCTCTCTGCAACTTTTCTCTACGACCAATAGTTACAAAGTTATGACCGATTAAAGTAGTTGTGTGTTTTTTTTATTTTTCACATTTTGTTTATTTAACAAATATTTCGTTTCTTTCTAAGGGAAAGCGTAACTCCATTCTTGTAACGTACATTTTTCTAAAGGGTTTTCAGCGAAAACATACCTGCCACCTCGCATCCAACCAGAAACAGATAATGCTTGGTTTAAATTGTTTACTCATGAAGGATGTGCGAGGAATTGTCTGACTTAAATTCCTTGCTTCCTTTAGTTATACAAAGGTTGAATAATCGTACTAAATAAAATGTTTTAGGCATCAAAAAAGCGCCATTTTTTAAAGGACTTGCGGCCCTCTTACCAAAAGTCCTGCTGGATCAGTTCAACGCAGAAAAACTAAGCGTTTCTACGGGGGCTCAGCTCATGCACAGCGTCTATTTAAAAAGTTTGGCATCGTTGGCGATTATTCTCGATTTAGGAGAAGTGATTTGCTACAAATTAAGGCCATTCAATAATAAAAATAACACTGAAATTGTCCAGGATTATCATTGGCTGCATACTTTTAGTTTAGGAGCTCAGATGGCTGACAGTCTTATAAAAAGGTAGGTGATATAGATAAGGATAATTTGGAACTTATTGCTAAAGAGTTATGACAAAATGTTACTAGGAGCATATATTAAAAACTCGTAGTTGGGTCCTCGCCAGAAATATTGGTACAAGTATACCCCACGAAAAATAAAATAATATGTATTACATTAAAAAATGTATTAAAATGAAAAGATATTTACAAAAAAGTAGGGTTTAGAATGCTCCAAAAAATTGGTTTTTTAGGCATAACTCCTTCAGTTTTTGTGATAAAAAGTTCTTTGAAAACCATTTTGTTGGGTTTTTCAAGAGCTATAAGGTCCTATATAATATTGTTTAAAACCCTTACTTTTTTAAAGGGGTGAGTTTAAAGGTCTGAAACAAGGTAGTGCTCGTCTATACACATGCGTTTTAAACGTGTATATCTCACTTAATTTTCATCATACAGTAAATTAAAAAAAAATGTTTGTTATTCAAAAACCAACAATTTAATACCTTAGTAATTTTTACGTATCTCCCTTAGTTTTCAAGTTATTTTGAAGAAAAGGTCAATTTTATTAAAATTCTGAAATTTGATTTTCACAATCAGCTCTATTTTTTTCAAAATTAATCAATTTAAATCGGTTAAAATTTTAGAATGGTTTTATGATACATAGATAAAGAAAATTAAAAAAGGGCTACGACTTATTTTAATTTTGGTGGTAATTAGGGGGTTGTTTTCGAAGATTTTTGCACTCAAAAAATTTTGGTCTAACCTTATTTTAATCATAACTCACTCAATTTTTATGATACCTACCTTTTTTTAAAAAAAAGGTCTTTGCAACTGCTTCAAATAAGTTATTATTAGTTTTCCTCGGAAATTACGTTTTTGCGTTATTTGCTTTTAAAACTCTGAAATTTTGTGTTTGATGAATAACAGCTAACCTTTAACAAACCACAACTTGGTTTTTATTGGTCACCACAGCAATTACAAAATAACCATTTTATTCGTTTTTTAAAAGCTACAATTTTGTTATTTACAGTTTTTTTGATAAAATGCATACTTATCGAGTTAGTTGCAAAAAAACTATTAAAAACGTTGATTTCATCGACGAAAAACTCCGACTTTCGATCGCGAATAACTCGAAAATTATGCATTTTACAAAAAACAAATGCATAGAACATTTTTTGCTCAGAAATCATTCTTCTATCGATTCCTGTGGTCAAAATATAAAAAAAAATTCACCCTCGAGATGGTTTGGCAACCACCCCCATGGTAAAGGCGCCATTCGGCATGATATAGATTTTGATCCTTGGACTATTCCTTACCTACTGTCAAAGTTTTAAGTCATTCTATGCAATTTGAAAAAATTGCTAGGCAAAATGGTTCGTTTTCTGGTCTATAGAGGCATTTTAGTTAGTTTATTTTGAGGTTATTATCAAATGCGTTTTAAATTATGAAATTCTATGTTTTTAATATATGTTCGATGTTTTTTTATGCTTTGTCCAATGGTCTCAACGAACCAGAACTAACCAAAACCTATATATAATTTATTATATTTATAACTAATCTTAAAAATATTATTCTTTAAATTTTTGTTTATATTGTATGGTTTTGTTTTTGTTACTTGAGATCTAATAGTGTTAAGTATAGTATAGTATTTTAAAGTAAAAAGGGTACAAAAACATGCTAAAAGGTATTGAATCAAATAGTCAAAATTAGAATTTACTCCCCAGTTGAATTGTTTAATAATTTAACACTATTAGTCTTGATGTATAAAATCTATTACAAAATATTTTTTCGGTTACTCGTTTGACTCGCCAGAAGTAATAATAATACTATTGACTGTAAAGATAGTTGTAAAAAGTTCATTAGATAAAATTAAAAATAATTGACTTTTAACATATGTATTACCTATTTGTTGAATTTTATTTGTCAGGAATGCATGGTAAATATGAAATAGGTCTATTTTGATTTTGTCCCTAATTTGTTTGTTCAAATTTGAGAAAGCAATTATTTATAAAATTATGAAGATAACATAAAGATTAAATAATATACGCCATACTGATAAATAGAAAAAAATGTGATCTATATATTTCCACCCAAATAAAGGTTTATAATGATAATTTTCTACAAAATTTGATTTAAAATTTTTCAAAAAATATATAAAGGTGAACTTTTGGCCATGCCAGAAGTTTGTTTATGGAAGTCAGTGTGAAGATAATTAAGACTAGAATTTATTTTTAGTTTGGTTCTTTCAGCAAGTTTTTTTTTATCTTTATGACAGCTCACGAAGGATTATTATATATGTTATTATATACTACACATATATATATATATATATATATATATATATATATATATATATATATATATATATATATATATATATATATATATATATATATATATATATATATATATATATTTTTTTTTTTTTTTTTTTTTTTTTTTTTTTTTTTTTTTTTTTTTTTTTTTTTTTTTTTTTTTTTTTTTTTTTTTTTTTTTTTTTTTTTTTTTTTTTTTTTTTTTTTTTTTTTTTTTTTTTTTTTTTTTTTTTTTTTTTTTTTTTTTTTTTTTTTTTTTTTTTTTTTTTTTTTTTTTTTTTTTTTTTTTTTTTTTTTTTTTTTTTTTTTTTTTTTTTTTTTTTTTTTTTTTTTTTTTTTTTTTTTTTTTTTTTTTTTTTTTTTTTTTTTTTTTTTTTTTTTTTTTTTTTTTTTTTTTTTTTTTTTTTTTTTTTTTTTTTTTTTTTTTTTTTTTTTTTTTTTTTTTTTTTTTTTTTTTTTTTTTTTTTTTTTTTTTTTTTTTTTTTTTTTTTTTTTTTTTTTTTTTTTTTTTTTTTTTTTTTTTTTTTTTTTTTTTTTTTTTTTTTTTTTTTTTTTTTTTTTTTTTTTTTTTTTTTTTTTTTTTTTTTTTTTTTTTTTTTTTTTTTTTTTTTTTTTTTTTTTTTTTTTTTTTTTAATTTTTTTTATAATATTTTTATAAAAAATTTTTTTTATTATATAATTTAAATATATATATATATATATATATATATATATATATATATATATATATATATATATATTATAATATATACACCAAGTACCAAAGTACCGTGAGTCCGGGGTTTTTGGTGTTTAACCCATTCCTTCCCCGTTCCCAACGTTTCCAAGCACTGAAACATGCAAATTTCATTTCAGCACCTTCCTTTTGACAACGTGGTACTGCCACCACGGACGTTATTTTAAATAACTAAAAAAGTTTCTCCGGCGGGAACGAACCCGGGTTGCCGGGGGGCACCCAAACTCTACCCTACGCTAGGAAGACTTTTTTTCTAATTTATTTTTAACAATATTTAATCTTTTATCTACCGGAATTTTTTAATACACGAATCCGCTCAAAAATATGGAACATATCTGGTAGGAGCACGATTACACTTAAAAATTTTAATTATTCTAATAAAGTCGATTTATTAGTGCTATTTAAACCCAAGTTAATTTAATAAATATCTTTTAGGGGCCCAAATTGCCGGCAAATGTTAAAAAACTTAGCCAAGTCTTTGGGGGAAACGTCCCACCATCCGCTATACAAAACGTATTTTGGACTATTAAACAGGGTGAACAGATTATACAGTGGGCATCGCAAAGGCCTCAGGATTGGGAAATTGGTGGAAAATGCAAGGTAAACTATACAGAAATCTTAAATTTATTTTTAGAAATTTCCATTAGACACTTTTTTCCTTTACTAAAAAAAATATATCAGGTGTACCCAATCTTTTATAAATATCATATATCCTAATAAAAAATCGACTGGGCTGGATGACATACCAGCAATCGTTTTAAAAAAACGTGCTCCCGAGCTTGCACCCATCCTCTCTCGAATCTCTTACGACTCGGGCATTTTCCCGGAGAGCTGTAAAACTGCACGTGTGCAACCTGTCCCCAAAAAAGGATGCAAAACTCTTCCTTCTAACCATGGACCTATATCTCTTCTTTCTATTGTTTGCAAAGTAATGGAAAAGTTAATTAATTCCCAAATTTTAAAGTATCGGGAAAAAACACAAGATTTTAAAATAAGGAATATGGTTTCCCGTCACAGTAAGATTATATATAAAAAAATTTCCCAATCCTGAAACAAAAATGTGTCAACGGCCCCACGAGGTGTCTGACACACTAAAGTATTTTTATCCCAACTTCCGCAATAATAAAAATAAGGATGAAAATACTTTAGTGTGCAAGACACACTCGTGGCTGCGCGACCGCTTGACACATTTCCCATCATGCATTGCAGGATTGGAATATCTGCTTATATATTATCTTACGTCACAGAAGATCCACAGCTGATCTTCTTTCCTTTGTCTCACACTTACAGAAAGGCTTCCTCCTCCTGCCCACCGTCGAGCTGTAGGAAATCTGTTGCTCTTCTATAGGTATTTTCACGGCTTCTGCTCAGAGGAGTTGGCCAGTATAATTCCTCCTCTGGCAGCTCCCAACAGAGCAACACATAGTGCAACTTTTATGCATGTTTTTACAGTTCAACGGGAGGGGGCCAGAACTTTTTTTTTTTCCCCTTTCCCCATCCCTAGAGCCCCCAGACATGGAACCTGTTACCCGCAGAAGTTTTCCCTTCCCCCCCTTCCCTTTGCCCCTTTCCCCAAAAATATTTTAAAGTTCCTGTTGTTTACCAAAATTTTTCCCCTTTAAAAAAAAACCAACCCAAAAAACCCGGTTTTAATTTTTTAACTTTAAGTTTTCCCCCCCTTTCGGTTAAAAAAAAATTTTTTTTTTGGGTTTTTTTCCCAAAAAATAAAAAAAAAAACATTTTTTTTCCTTTTTGGGCTTTTCCCCCACTTAATAAAAATACAAAAAAAACTTTAAATTTTTTTTTTTTGTGAGAATTGTTTCCCACCAAAAAATTTCCCCGACAACTCTGTCTTAACCACACGTCAAAAATAAATCACAAAATTATTTTCGGAGATAAAGTTTCCTGCATCCCATACTTATAGTTGTATGCAAGTAAAACCAAATTTTGGGCCCGGATGGCATACCAGCAATCGTTTTAAAAAAAATTGTGTTTCCCCAGCTTGCACCCATCCTAACTCGCCTCTTTCGAATCTCTTACGACACGGGCATTTTTCCGGAGAGCTGATAAGCTGCAGTGTGCAACCTGTCCCCAAGAAAGGATGCAAGCTCTCCCTTCTAACTATAGACCTATATCTTTCTTCCTGTTGTTTGCAAACTATTAAAAAAATTCTTTAAATTTCCCCAAATCTTGAAGTATCTAAAAAAACACAAGATCTTAATGACAGACAGTATGGATTCCGTCACAGAAGATCCACAGCTGATCGTCTTTCCTTTGTCTAAACCCCAACGGGGGGAAGCCCCCTTGAATTTTTTGGGAATCCCAGGTCGTTGCTCTTGACATTTTCCAAAGGTTTCGATCAGGTCTGGCATGATGGGCTTTTCAAACTTCCTTCTTACGGTTTTTCCCCCCAAGCTTTGCCTTGGCCCCTCCAGTTTCCTTTTTTAAACGACGTATATCAGTTATTGTAGAGGGTCATTCTTTTTAGCTTTTATCAAATTAATGCTGGGGTGCCCCCGGGGTTGGTACTGCCACCCACATTAAAGATCTTCTTTCTTCCACAATTAATTCCATTCATAATTTTGCTGACGATAGTACCCTCCCCTTAACATTCAATTTCTCAAGCCAGTCAATAAGCCTGATTTAGAAAACCCAAACGTAGGTCAATGCGGATGTTTTCTCACAAGATCTCAAACTTATCTTGGATTGGGGCGCCAAAAATCTTGTTTAGTTTAATGCCTCCAAAAACAGTCCCGCCGTCGCGAAAAAATTTTTTCCCTATGAGCGGCCAAGTTCTGCGAACAAAGAGTCGTTTAAACTTTTCCCGCTTACTTTTTAGGGAAAAACCCCAACTGGCACAAACACATTACATCCATAGCCTAGTAGCTTCCAAAAAACTTGGATTCCTCTTTTGAGCCAGAAAGTATTTTTCTTCTTCCAGTTACTCTGTATGTATCCCAAATCAGACCCCCTTTAGAAAATTGTTTTTTGTCTGGGGAATGGCGTCTCCTACAACACTTAGCATTCTGGACTCCATTCAAAGTAGAGCTGTTCGTCTTATTAGTGATCCCACGCTTACAAAGAGGCTTTCCCTCTTGCCCACCGTCGAGCTGTAGGGGGTCTGGGCGCTCTTCTATAGGATTTTCCCCGGCCGCCGAGGAAATTGGCCAGTATAATTCCTTCTTTGGGAGCTTCCAACAGAGCAAAACGTAGTGCAACTTTTATACATCCCTTTTTCAGTTCAACTAGAGAGGCCCCAAAATTCCCGCTTTCTTCGTTTCTTCATTCCCCAGAGTGTCACCACTATGGGCCCCAAACCCCCAGAAGTTTTTTCCCTTTTCCCGGTCTCCAAATATTTAAGTCCCTTTGGGAAAAAACTCCTTCTCACCACACTTAAGACACCCCCGGGGAGTACTTAGGTCTCAAAACCCTTTGACTGTCCCAAAAAAAAAAAAAAAAATATGTGCTATATTTTATTATT
>JAHBCN010001452.1:117461-133615 GCA_019359885.1 Listronotus oregonensis
TAATTAGATGAAAGATCTTTATTAACCTATATTAATTTCATTTAATTTTAAGAAAAGCCTTTTTAAGTGTAAACTACCTTAAATTATTCTAAAATGGAAATTTCAAGCAAAACACCTTAAATTCCAGAACACAAAAAATCAGCATTCTCTTAAAGTCCAACCTTTATTACTACTTTTAATAATATATATTGGTAAAAGTTAAACATGTAATTAAATTAACTCTGTTGTTACTAAAAATGAAAACAAAATCATTTTTATTAAAAAATATCGAAAAATGTGAGACAGTATTAAAAACAAACCAATAAATAAGGAACTCAATTAAGGAAATGGTCGTATCTCTTATGTTTCAATCAAAATCATTTTTGTTAATCTTATTTCAGATCCTGTGGGAAAAAATACACAAAAACGCAACAGCACATTTTTTTTTAAAACGAGGAAGCGGCAAATAAGGCCCTGTTTGGTTCTCGTTGGATGACTCAGTACATACATTTCTTATTTTTTTTATTCCAGATTTTATATAATTTGCTATAAGTGCAAGAACAAATACCTTAATAAAAATAAGCCAGAAAACGTACTCATATCTCAATGTCCGGATATTCTTTTCGACGAAGACGACAATACCGAAACAGACATGCAGAGTTTACAGTTTGATATACCGGAATGCGATGATTTGGAACAAATTAAAGGGTAAGTGTTAGGTTCTAAAAATACAGAATTAAAAAAAAACATTAAATACCAAAGACCGTATGGACCCCAGGGATGTTACACGGTAATTTTGAAGTGTGCATGAAGCATTAAAACGATTGTGCATATTTACTGAGAATCGTGCATTTTCCATCAAGGGTCCAATTCTTGAAATATTTAGCATTTGAAAAAATGCGCCTCTAGTCCTCATAAATGCAAATTGCAAATATTTTTGTGTGCGGATCTTTTCTAATTGGTCAAAATCCATATTATTTTAAAAAATTACCAATCGGAAAAGATCCGCATACAAAAATATTCGCATTTATGGGACCACTTATTACCGATAAATAATTGAAACTGTCAACAACGTCAAATTTTTTGTATTCGAATGTTTCAATTTGGGGACCTTGGCAGTGGGTTTTTGGGGGCGGGAAAAAACAAATGACGTTATGGGCATGTGTTTGCAGAATGTTTCCTTGTTTTTATTTTTGTAGGGTGAAAGTTAATTTTGGTTAGGGGGAAACTACAAAATGTGCATATTTTAAGAGTGAGGTGCATACTATGATTATTCCGCGAAAATGTGCATCAATATGCACAATTGTGCACTTTGTAACATCCCTGATGGACCCCATCCAGCTTCCTTACTAAGATGCAGAATTTTTTATATCTACAAGGCCAAGAAAAAATTTGACACCGTATATTATTTTAAATCTTAATATGATTATCTTGGGTGCTATTAATTTCAGGCTTGCATTTTTTAACAAGTCGTTTGTCATCATTTTAAAAAAAATTAAATTAGCTCAAGATCTTAAAAAAACTTTTTTGCAAAAAAAACGTTGAAAAAACGCATTTTTAAAGACTTTTGTCCATATTTTTTATATTTTACAGGGTGTCCCAGAATATGTGGGCAATCTCTCGAAATCTAATAGAAAATCAAAAAATATTATGACAAGTTCCCATAAACTTTTTTCCTACAAACCTTCCCTACGGAGATTCAGGTACATAAAGGACGCCCCTGGAAATCGTTTTTGTTTAAATAACTTTTTAAATACTAGGCATAATTTATTTTTTTTATATGATGGTTACTAGATAAATCTTCTTAAAATAAACCCATTAAATCATATTTGGCTTATTTAGTTTGCCAGGGACGAACTAGCTCTGACACAATAATAGCATTTTTTTAACATCCTGTATGATAAAGGCTTAACAATATGATTTTTGAATAGCTTTAACCTTAAACAAAAAAGTTATTCTTGATTGACATAGATAAAATCAACTGTTTACGAGAAATAAAATATCATGGTTGTAAATTTTTACATTATACAGGGCGTTTTCTAATTGTAAAACTTCTTATGAACGTATGTCCTAAACGTCTTAACTTTTATACAGGGTGGTAAAATTTTTAAAAATAAATCATTTATTATTAATATCTGTAATACCATTTTAGATATTTAAATGAAATTTGGCATACGTGTAGTATGTATCAAGAAACATTTTTTTTATTTGCCAAAATAGGCGGATCAAATTCTGTACGAACGCCACTGGTGGAAATAAAAAAAATGTGGTTCACTAAAAAATGCTTCTTAATACATAGTACATTTATGCCAAATTTCATTAAAATATCTAAAATGGTATTACAGATATTAATAATAAATGCTTTATTTTTAAAAATTTTACCACCCTGTATCTCAAAAGTTAAGACGTTTAGGACATACATATATGAATTTTTCTTCTTAAAATGGACCCAAAATTGCTTCCCTAAATATTGACGTACAATAAGAAAAGTAAAAAAATTACCAACCATTATATTGTATTTCTCGTAAACTGTTGATTTTATCGATGTCAATCAAGAATAACTTTTTTAGTTTAGGGTTAAAGCTATCCAAAAATAATATTGTTGAGCCTTTATTATACAGGGCGTTAAAAAAATTGCTATTATTGTGTCAGAGCTAGTCCGTCCCTGGCAAACTAAATAAGCCATATATGATTTGATGGGTTCATTTTAAGAAGACTTATCTAGTAACCATCATATTAAAAAATATTAAATTACGCCTAGTATTTTAAAAGTTATTAAAACAAAAACGATTTTCATTGGCATTCGTTATGTGCCTGTATCTCCGTAAGGAAGGGTCAAAGGAAAAAAGTTTATGGGAACTTCTCATAATATTTTTAGGTTTTCTATTAGATTCCAAATGATTGCCCACATATTCTGGGACAACCTGTATATATAGATGTATTTTTTTGAATTGTAATTTTAAATTTTTTTTGCAAAAATTGATAAAAACCTGCAATTGCTTTGATTTTTCTAAAGCTGTGTTCCTAAAAAATATATATACAAATGCTACTTTGTAATTTTTTTAAAATTTATTCTAGCATGTATTTTAAAACAAAAAGGTTTTTTTTACTTTAGAACGTGTTCTTCTCTCCAAAAGAGCTTTGAACAATTTTTGCTAAAAATGCATAGATTTCGAGATAATTTGGAATATTTAAAATAATGATATACCTACCTCGTTTTAAAAAATGCACCTGTTATTTTCCTTATAGTCAATAGCCTATTGGCAAGGTGCGAAGTATATGGTGGGGGCAGCTGAATCGATTGCAGCACTCGCTGTGGTCAATTTTTCGTTAAATCATGCTTGATTCAAATGTAAACAATTAGATAAAATATTTAAAATGGGGCATAGTAGTTTTGTGCAATGTGATGAATGTAAGAATACTGGCAGAAAT
This sequence comes from Listronotus oregonensis, assembly GCA_019359885.1. Taxonomy (NCBI): domain Eukaryota; kingdom Metazoa; phylum Arthropoda; class Insecta; order Coleoptera; family Curculionidae; genus Listronotus; species Listronotus oregonensis. The sequence goes on from JAHBCN010001452.1 coordinate 120,873, forward strand.
AGTAACTGCAAATTTTATACATTTCCGTGACTTAAAACAAGGGCTTACTTGTCGTGGTTTACCCGTATCAGGTAATAAAAATGTCTTAGTTGAAAGGTTAGTTGATTCATAAATAGCCTGCAAATTAATGGGATTTCTTTGCTAATTTAAGTACGATGCCTCAATGATTAAATAGGTATCACGTTTGACCAGCAACACAAAGGTCTCGAGTTCGATTCTACAAAACTCTATAATTTTTTTTATACTTACTTTCTAAGCTTTAAAATTGTTTATGCACTATTGATATTGCACTTTACTGTTACAGTGCTGACCAGGTTTATATACAGTACCTAGCAAAAGTAGAGAAACAATATATTTTTTAAATAAAAACCATGTTTGATTGACTACTGGCCATAAATAAACTCTGGGATTATTTACTTATGTCCACATCTATGCAAAAACATGTTTGGTATTTCCATATCTTTGTTTGTAAAAATGGAATGTACTTTTTTTATTTTGTGAGGAGCAAAAGTAAAGAAACATTTTTATAATACCTAGTTTAAATTCACTGATTGTCCAGTAAAGACGATAGTATTGTGTGTGATAGTAAAGCATAATCTTGCAATATGCCTCGTGGAATCACTTTGCCACATAATATCAAAATATCAGTCAGGAATTAAGCAAGCTATAATAGCAAAGCAGCTAAGTTTAAATCGATCAGTAATTTCCAAAACAATTAAGCTTTACCGCCTCAGAAAATCTCTAAGAAGTCCTCCTAAAACCGGAAGGCCCAGGAAAACGACACCTAGGGTTGACCATAAAATAAAAACGTTAGCTCTTAAAAATCCATTTACAACAGCTGTTGATATAAAAAGTCAACTTGAAGAAGTAAATGTCAGTGTTCATACTGTTCGAAGACGTTTAAGGGACAGTGGCTTACCAGCAAGAAAACCATGTAAGAAACCCTTCATTTCAAGGAAGAATCGGACGGCCCGACTTCAATTTGCCTATGATCATTTGAACTGGTCAGAGACAAGGTGGAATACTGTGCTATTTTCCGATGAAAGCAAATTTAATTTGTTTTCTTCAGATGGCATTTTATGGGTTAGACGTCCTAATAATAAAAGTTTTGATCCCAAGTATACCCTTGGCACTATTAATCATGGTGGGGGAAATGTTCAAGTATGGGGCTGCTTCTCTGGTCGTGAAATGGGTCCTATTGTTCGAATTGATGGTATTATGGATAGGATCAAGTACCTGGAGATATTAAGCAATACTATGGTGCCATATGCAGAAGAAAATATGCCTTTACAGTGGCGATAGCAGCACGACAATGATCCAAAGCATACGGCTAAGATAGTAAAAAAAATTTTTGAGGATCAAAATATTACCGTTTTTAAATGGCCAGCTCAGAGTCCGGACCTGAATCCCATAGAGAATCTGTGGGATTTAGTTGACAAGAAAATTCGAGCCGAACATCCAGAAAAATTTAAAAATGGTGCTGAACTGTTTAAAGCTATTGAAGCTGCCTGGACCTCTGTACCCAAGGACACTATAAGAAACCTGATTGGCTCAATAAAGAGGAGATGTCTGGCGGTTGTTAAAAGTAAAGGATATGCAACCAAGTATTAGTGTGTTTTTTTTTAAATATTTAATTTAAAAGTTGTTTCTCTACTTTTGCTCTCTGCATTTTTTCACAATCTGAAGCATAGGTCTTTAACAAGCATATGAAATAAATATTTTGTTTAATTTAACATTTTTATATTACGCCTAAATAAAAAAAAATATTTATTATATTTTTTTTATTTATATTTTTTAGTAGTACATAATAATGAATAAATGTGGCAAAAAATAAAATGTTTCTCTACTTTTGCTCGTTACTGTATATTTATTTACAAAAAATAAATAAATATTATAAGTAATCTTACAGCTCTCCCATGACTTTGAAGCATGATTTAATGCAGCCGTCAGATGTCGTTGTCATTGAGCACGGTGCCAATAACGTCTATGAGTATCGTACAATTGTTATTAAAATTTGGACATCCTATATCTCACCATCGAAACCATACTTTTAGGAACTGTCGGTTTAGTTTAATGAATGATTGTTAAAATGCCCTGTACAGCGATAACTTATTTAAAAACTTTTTTCCAGGTTTCTAGGCGTTTCTGAAAAAGAGTTTCTAATAAAAAGCAGTGGCTTTAACGGCACGGACCCTCTAGGAGCTAAAGCTGTTCCGAAAATTCCACAAGAATCTGATAAATCCGAAGATATCAAAACAAAGCCCATAGGCGCCCAGGCGATGCTGCTTAGTTCGTCATTGCAGAGGATGCTGGGATTCAGGGATTTGACAATATCGATAAAAATCTTACTTTGTAGGTAAGAATCTTTAGTTGTAATAAAAGTGTTGTTTTACTTATATGACATAATAGTAGACTTTGGTGATGTAACTGAAATAGTAAACCGATGTTTAAAGTTTTGTTTTGATTTCCGTGGCACGAGATCGCACTCACATTACGAGAATAGATCACATTCGACATCGGCCGTGCTCTGATCTTTTTCGTGTATATTAGTTACAACAAGTATTATAATAATTAATAAAGATTTTATCCACCGAAAATCTAATCGATTTAATGATTACTTGATGGAACTCCATAATCACTGAATGTAATAAAATAAAAACACTTTTCATTAATTTTAATTTATTATTATTAAACAAATAGCAATTAACAACGGCTACAAAAGTTTATTTTAAAACAAAAATTAAACAAAACAGCTCTGTTTGAAATTTATCCCCTTGGTAATAAAAAGGACAACAATAAGTTCAAATCTCTTGCCACGGTAAACCAACAAAAAAAGTGACCTTAGTTTAAAAAAAAGGAACATAAAAATTGCGTACAAAATTAATAATAACACAGTCACACAGTTAATAATAACACAAAAGTTGGCTATACTTTTAATAAGTTTTTCGTAGTAATTTAGCCTCTTGATTACGAACCCGGGGTCGGAATTTCGCCTTTTTTCCAACCTTAAAAAACTACTGAAAAATAGTAAAAATTCATCAAAAATTTTTTATTTTTACATCCAACTCTACATTTTTATGTAGGACCTGCTAAATCAAGATCCACAACCAGAATTAAGGTAGCACGTGAAGTTTTTTTTGAACCTCAAAAAACGGACTAGAAATCATAATTTTTAAATCTTTGCAGATCTTGCAAATTTCGTATAGGGGAGTTTACATTCTAAAAATTCAAGATGGCGGATCCAAAATGTCGGATGTGTTTTTCAAGATGGCGAATAATTTTTTGAAAATTCGCAAATATCAAATTTTTGTTTTTGCTTATTTTATCCACCATTTTGGATTCGCCATCATGAATGTTCAAATTTGACTTCAGATTCGAAATCAGCAACATTAAAAACCACTTCATATGAAATTTGGCTTAAATTCATTGATTTTCGAAAAATGTATTTGCCATCTTGAAAAACGCATGCGCCATTTTGGATCCGCCACCTTAAATTTGCAGAATCTGACTTCAGATTCGTAATCAGCGACCGAAAAAGCCTCTGTTTTTATTCACCCTTATTAAATTTGACCGCCCTGTATAATGGATATATCAACAACTAAAAATACTTTATTTTTTAGGCAAATAATATTAAACGTTCTTTCACTGCTCTCCATGTCAACCAACTATGTTACTCTAATCTCCTGCCTGGAACTCATAGGTTTAAGCGATATTGGAAAAGTTGTTCGTTTGATGACATTGACCGCTATGAACAGAGTGGAAATAAACAAAATCCATAATTCTCCGGAATTCCTTAACTTTAGACTACCTAAAGACTTCGATCAATTGACGACGAATTTGCCCAGTGCAGCTAATTCTTGCCTGAAGTATCTGAGTGTCAGTATAGCGGCGTTGGCTCAGAATGAAATCGATGCGTCTAATTTGGTGGTGAATATTTGTACTAAGGATTTGCTAATGGCTGCGTTTGGAATTGCTGTGCCCAAATCAGGTATTGTTTTTTGTAAAATAATTAAAAACTGCAATATTTAGGCAACATTATTACTACTAATGTAAACTTGCCAAAGATTAGATGGAAGGTTGACTTAGGTTACGTTACATTTATAAAACTATAGTAGCAAATAGTAGGTTCCCAAGGTTTTTTGGCTTGTTTTTTACTTTTGGGTAGGCCCCTTCTTACTAATATTAAATTGAGAAAATTTATTAAATTTAAATGTATTTTTGACAGCTGATGTAGTGCTACACACTTTAAAAATTTAAATTTCTGGACGCCTTGCAGGTCATAGTCGACTCCTGAGGATAGATATAGACTTTGGATATCATGACGTCTGATAAACTCCACATTTTTTACAGGTTTTGCAGTGACTCAGGCTTTGGTGAACATTTTATCAACTCACGGCGGATGTTCACTTATGGACTTACCTAAAGAAGAAAGCTGCCTGAGCCCCAATATTGAGAGGCAGGGTGTAGGACCTTTGACTCTGGCTAACGCTTTATCTGCATATATATTATCCAATAGGTAAGAATGAAAAATATGACAATAAAACTGAGGATGACCTGATAGAGGTCAAAACGATGAATAATATAACATTTGTATATCTTACCATCAGCGTCCAATTACCCAACTCTATATTTATCTGTAATTATCAATATTTTAGAATGTTATGAATCATTTGAATTTTAATAGAAAGTCCTGGTAAATGAACGGTTTTCTAATAACACTTTTTAACTATGTCTACAAACAAGTTTATACAGATACACAATTTATGCATTATGGCTCGAGTAACTGTCAGTCTCTATAGATCAGCTCTATAAATGTAAATGTACATTAAATTAGGTAAATAATTAATCTTTTTTATGTAATGCATATGTTCTATAAAAAAATTACAGAAAATTTACAGGAAATACTACAAAAGGGTGTCGCCGGATAAGTATGGTGAAATGGCCCATCAGCACAGTCTGAAAACATCATATATACTATTTTTGGCATGGATTCAAAAAACGGGTTTTCAGATAACGCGCAATGGTTATAATTTTTCAAATCGTTTTTTTTTTTTTTCAAAAACTATAATAGATAAAAATATGGGGACAACGCCAGTCTTTTAAGAACTTTTCAAAGAATATTATAAATTTGTTGACATTTACACAAGTTTTTAAATGGTCCAAAAAAATATTTTAGTAATTGTTTTTATCCGTGTTCCAATATACTTACACCAACAAATAAAATTGTAGATATTCACTTTCATTCAACATGTACTTTCACTAAATCAAAATCAAAAATGTGCTTTTTAAGTAATAAAAAAAATACGAAAACTTGCTGACCCAGTTGCCCAACTCTCAATGTATTATCTATTTCAACCTCAAAGTATTTTAAAATATACGTAATGGGAAGCTTTTCGAGTTTAAAAATATGTTTTCTGTACATTTTTGTATCCTTTGGATTGAAAAAATTACGAAAACAATTGGAGACTCTTAATTTCATTAGTGGGACGTTTTCATAATCCTATTTTTACTGCTTACTTAAGTAATAAAACAATTATATATTAACATTTAAAGAAAATGTATTATTCAATAATAATTAATATAAATGTTTCTTTGAAAGTGTTAGACAATGTTATGGTTTTAATAACACTAAAATCTTGGACTCCCATTGTCTTTATTTGTTAACTGTTACACAACGTTTCGGTTAGTAATGTATCTCCAACCGTTTTCAATTGATAACTCAGTGATATCACTTTTTTTTTTATCTTGGGACCGTCCAAGAAGGCTGATGCCTAAGTATTAACGTACCGTGGGTGTCTTAAGTGTGGTGAGAGGGAGTTTGTTCACACGGGACTTAAATATTTGGAGATTGGGAGGAGAAGGAAAAACTTCTGCGGGCAGCAGGTTCCACAGTCTTGACACTCCGGGGATGAAGGAACGAAGAAAGCGGGAAGTTCGGGGCTTCTCTAACTGAACTGTAAAAGGATGCATAAAAATTGCACTACGTGTTGCTCTGTTGGGAGCCGCCAGAGAAGGAATTATACTGGCCAATTCCTCTGAGCAGAAGCCGTGAAAATACCTATAGAAGAGCGACAGATCCCCCACAGCTCGACGGTGGGCATGAAGAGGAAGCCTTTCTGTGAGCGTTGGATCATTAATAAGATGAACGGCTCTTCTTTGAATGGAGTCCAGAATGCTAAGTGTTGTAGGGGACGCCATTCCCCAGACATGAGAAAAATATTCTAAAGGGAATCTGATTTGGGATACGTACAGAGTGTACAGATTGGAAGAAGAGAAATATTTTCTGGCTCAGAAGAGGAATCCAAGCTTTTTCGAAGCTGCCGAGGCTATGGATGTAATGTGTTTGTGCCAGTTGAGGTTATTCTCTGGCGCCCCAATTCAAGATAAGTTTGAGGTCTTGTGAAAGAGATATCTGCATTGACCTGCGCTTGTTTTCTAAGTCAGAATTACATGGTGGCTTAAGAAACTGAATACTAGAATGGAGGGTACTATCGTCAGCAAAACTATAAATGGGATTGATTGTGGAAGAGAGAAGATCGTTAATGTGTAGAAGAAACAGTGTGGGTGCCAGCACTGAGCCTTGAGGCACCCCAGCCTTAATTTGGTAGAAGCTGGAGGAATGACCATCTACACTAACTGATATAGGTCGATTAGAAAGGAAACTGGAAAGCCAAGAGCAAAGCTTAGGTGGAAGACCGTAAGAAGGAAGTTTGTTAAGAAGCTCATCATGCCAGACCTGATCGAAAGCTTTGGATATGTCAAGAGCAACGATCTGGGATTCACCAAGAAACTCAAGGGACTTGTACCAGTCGTGTGAGACAAAGGAAAGAAGATCAGCTGTGGATCTACTGTGCGGAATCCATATTGTCTATAATGTAAGATCTTATGTTTTTCCAGATACTTTAAGATTTGGAAAGTAATGAATTTTTCCATTACTTTGCAAACAACTGAAAGAAGAGATATAATTCTATAGTTAGAAGGGAGAGTTTTGGATCCTTTTTTGGGGACAGGTTGCACACGCGCAGATTTTCAACTCTCCGGGAAAATGCCCGTGTCGTAAGAGATTCGAAAGAGGCGAGTTAGGATGGGTCCACATTTTTTTAAGACGATTGCTGGTTTGCCATCCAGCCCAGACGATTTTTTAGTATTAAGAGAAGGAAAGATACGCTTGATCTGTTTGACTTTAAAAATGATATCTGACATTTTATGAGAAACAGGGACAACTGTTGAAAGATGAAGATTAATAGGGGAATCAAGCGTAGAATTGGCAGCAAATTGTTTGGCAAATTGGTCGGCTTTTCCTTTGGAGGTAGAGACAATTCCATCTTCAGAGATTAGGGTTGGAAAAGAATTTGTGCAAAAGTTTTGACTTATATTTTTGGCAAAGGACCAAAAAGCTTTACTGCCATTCGAGCGAGAGAGAACTTTATCTTTTATCCGATTGTTAAAACGGTCCTTTGCTTATGAGATGGTCTTATTATACTGGTTTCTTGCTTCGATGCTAGCCTTTCGATTTTCGGGATTTTAAAGAAACTTTTTGTGGGCTTGAATTTTTAAAAGTCTGGCTTTGTCACAGGATTTAGAAAACCACGGTTTGTGATTTGAAGTTATGGGGTTCTTTTTAGTGTGGTGAATATAGGTCTCAATGCCTAGTTGAATTTCGTAATCGGTAATTTGTTTACATATTTCGAAAGGATCGTGAGTAGAAAAGCAGGTAGGATCCCCAGGGTAGCTGGCAAAGAAATCTCTCAGGACATCCCAGTCGGCCGAGTTGTAGTGCCAGACGGTTCGTGGCGGCATGCGTTCACTGGCCTCAAAATGTGTGGAGTATGATACGTATAACCATGGTCAGAGCGACCAAGGGGAGCAGTTACTGATGCTTTATAGAGTAGTTCGGGGGTGGAAGTAAGAAAGAGATCTAGGGGGTTAGAATTGTGGGTAGGAACCCTAGGAAAGTAGGTAGGTTCCATAATTAGATTGGTGAGCGAGTTGCTGATTGCGAAATTTTCTGCTGCTCTGCCTTGTGTATCAGTTTTTGTAGAGCCTAGCCAATCCTTATTATGAACATTAAAATCCCCGAGGACGATTACTTCGGCCAATGGAAACTGGAAAATAATATTGTCGATCTTTATTGAAAGGAAATCAAAGAACTCGTTCTGGGAATTGTCAGACGGGGACCGGTATATACAGCAGATGAATTTGGTAGAAGATCTGAAAGTGAGTTTAAGCCAAAGAATATCAGGCCTACCCGATTCGAGGTTAAAAACCCTAGCACAAGCCAGGTCGTTGCGAACGTAAGCACATACGCCGCCATGGGGTCGAAAAGATGTAATGAGTTCATAACCTGGAAAAAGGAGGTAGTTGGTTGCTGTTTTGGGACTTATTTGGGTTTCGGTAAGAAATAGTATGTGGGGTTTGGAGGATTGAAGATAATGGTGAACAGAGTTTACGTTGGACTTAAGCCCACATATATTTGTGAAGGAGATCAGACTTTTCGATGGTGGCCCCCCAAATGTACCCCTCGCCCGGAGAACCGAATGGAGGGGTATTTTACCTCCGGATAACTTTACGTTCGGGTGTGTCATCATCATTTCCAAATTTTACTATAGTGGGAAAAAAAGAGAAAGAAAAAGAAAAAGAAAGAAAAGGAAGAAGGAAAACTAAAAGAGAAAGAAGGAAGAGGAAGAAGGAAAACTGACTCACCGCCCAGAACTCAAAACGTACTATAGGACCTATAAGACCCTAAGACTTCACGAGTCCTTTAAAGGGCAAGTGGGGTGGTACCACCTCAGGCGAGGAAAAGCTCCTCTATCACCTACTGAAAACCACCACCACTTGAAAACGGTTGGAGATACATCACTAACCGAAACGTTGTGTAACAGTTAACAAATAAAGACAATGGAAGTCCAAGATTTTAGTGTTATTAAATAAATATAAACTTGCAGTTATCACTTGTACTTAATTGAATTTTATTACGTATATTGCCATCATAGATATAATAAGCATAAAAACGAGGCAACTAGGTTTCGTATTTTTTATTACTCAAAAAGCGCCTTTTTGATTTTGATCCGCTTTGTTGTAAAGAAAGTACATACCGCAAGGAATATCCACAATTTTATTTGCGTAAATATATTGGAACATGGATAAAAACAATTACTAAAATATTTTTTTCATTTTTTTGGGCCATCTAAAAACTTGTAAAAATGTTAAAAAAATGTATAATATTCTTTGAAAAGATCATAAAAGACTGGCGTTGGCCCCATATTTTTTTCTATTATGGTTTTTGAGATAAATCGATTAAAAAAATTATAACCTTTGCGCATTATCTCAATAACCGTTTAAGGGTCCATTATTGTATGTATGATGTTTTCAGAGTGTGCTGATATTAAAACTCATACTAGTTTTTACAATAGCCGTGGAGGCCATTTTACCATAATTATACGGCCTCACCCTTTATTGAAAAAAAAAGTTTTACCTAAACCTAGTATAACAAATAAAACGTATTAGAAAATGTTGATTACAATTACAAGTGTAAATGCAACAGAAAGGCATTTTATTTATTTTAGGGTGGCTAAACAAGGTAAAGAATGGGCATCTCATCAGCTTTTTAAGTCCATAGCTACTAAAGTGCAGATGATGTCCGGGTCAAATTTGGAACAAGTTAATTTTGCTGATTTCTCTGGAACTATGCCAAAACAGAATATAGTTAGCGTGGAAGGTAAGCTAAATACTACTTAAGAGCAATTTTGCATTCCAAGTGAATGTGGAATTTTAAATTATTCAATTTTTTTGAGCAGTATATTTTTGGCGTTAAACGATTATTTTTTCTTTTTAGGCCACGATAACCGAGTCAGTACTTTGGCATGGCACGCAAAAAGCGGTGTTCTAGCATCAGCCGGCTACGACGGAACTGTAAGATTGTGGATTATGGAAAACGGAAAGCAGCCCGTATTGGATTCAACACTAGTCTTTCATACGAGCCTAGATACCTTCGGAAATGACCTACAAGGGAAATTAATAGGGCACCTCCAGTGGTCACCAATGGGCGATTATCTTGCCGCGGCGTTAGATAGCGTTATCAATATATGGCCAATCAGAAAGTCGGATCAGTCGGAAGGTTACGATTGGATCATAGAGCATCAGAAGGAGTTTATAACTATGATTTGCTGGCCGAAGAATAAGCGCGAGGATGCATCCGATAAGGAATATTTGTTGGTCGGCAAAATTGACGGTTGGTCTTATTTATTTAATTAAGATGGTTTGGCTTCTTAATATACTACTAAAATAGCCTGTTGGCCATAGGGATATTAAAGGGATAATAAGTAACAAAGTAAATGCAATTTTATGATTAATTATGGTTTTTGGTGCGTAAATATAAAAAAAATACAAAGGGCTATTAAATTTAGGCTTGCGTTTTTGAGAACTTACCCCATTATCATTGTCTTCATTTTAAAAATTCTAAATTATCTTCAAATCTATTCATTTTTAACAAAAATATGTAGAAAGTTTTTTGTGAAGAATAAAATTTTCTCTTGAAATGGTAACTTTTTAAGTTTAAAAAAAATCATTTTTTTTATTTCCAAATTAAGTGCAAAAAACGGATAAAACACAATTTTTATTTTTTTTTTTCGATTTTCGTCAACAACTTTTTTCTGAGGCAAGATAGGTATAGGCTTTGCTTTTACAAAAAAGAAAGCCAAAATATTTAAAATTAGCGTTGCTAAAAGCATTTTTATTAAAATTACACAGAAATATGATTTTTTGAATTATTTCAACTTTTTATCAATATTTTGATTTTTATGAGCTTTTATTTAACTTGCAATGTTGTATGTTTGTTCAGGTAAAATCTTGCAACTAAATTTAAAAGCAATTATTCTTAACCGATTAAAATTAAATTTTGCATACACGTTTGGTTTGGATGACAATGCATGGTTAGCTAAGTGACGTCATTTTACATCCAATATGGCGGACCGTTCAAGATGGCGGACTAGCTATTTTTTATGCACTCCCATGATATGGGTATCATAAATAAAAGGGTTTGTGGGGAAGAATAAAAAAAAGAAAATGACGTTACTCTAAATCTAATATGGCGGACTCACAAAGATGGTGGACTATGTTTTTTTTATGCACTTCCATGATATAGATATCAAATGAAAGGCAATAACTAAAAAATAAAAATAAATTACTAGTTAAAAAAACATTTTTTAAAACAAGCCTTTTTTACATCTACTAAAAGAAGAAAATAAACGTTAAATTAAATCAAACCCATCAATTTATTACATTACACAATTTATATGTTAGAAAAACTTGTCGCTATACTATTTTATGAAAAAAACATATAATTTTTTTCTTAGAATAACATATGTCAAGATTAAGTCACATATTGTATTCTTGTTTATCTACATAGATAAATCTCGCGACAAGCTTTTATATCATCCACATTGTGTAAAGTAATAAATTGATGGGTTTAATTTAAGTTAAAGTTTATTTTTTTCTTTTTTGTACATTTAAATAAAAGCTTCTTTTTAAAAAAGTTTCTTTACTAATAATTTATTTATATCAAAAAAGAGTATTCTTATCCAAAAAAAAGTTGTTTTATACCGGTGTTTTCATAATAAAAGTTAGTTTAATAATAATTAGTTTTAAGTTAAAAAAGGAGTTAAATTCATTTGACTTAAATGGGGTTGGAAGTCTACGAAAAGTGGCTTAATGCCTATTCCTATTCGCCAGCCAGATATCCTGTAAATGTTCAGAAGGCTGTAAAGCAGACTGTGGGTTTAGAAGGTTTAGTATTTAATGCTCCTTTTTTCTGTAAATATGCGTAGAGTAACCAGCGAAAATGCAAGCGATCTTGAAATATATTCATAGTCTTATGTCACATTTTTTGTTCAGGGTTTATTATAAGATATACATTATTGCTTTGTTTAAAAACAAATATTTAATTCAATTTAATATATTAATGTTATTATTTTAATTGCATTAAACAAGTTTTTAATACTTACAGATATTCCTTTGATATCTGATGGATCTTCACTTAAAACAGTGGGAGCACATAAGTGAACATATAGATCATGAAATAGACATTATTATTGATATCCTGTAGTTTTTAAGTAATTATAATAAATGTTTGTTATTTTTCTTATTAATATATAAACACAAGGATTATTTACAATAAACCATTTATAAATTTAACTAAAAAACCAACAGTTTTTATGGCACATAATTAAACTATGTTTTGTTATTAAAATACCGTTATAAAACAACTTTTTATTGGATAAAAATATTTAAAAAAAATCAATCAATATAAAAGAAAAATCCATTTTAAATTTTAATGATAATGCTTTTAGCATGCTTATTTTAAAAGCTTCTGGCGTCAGTTTTTTCTTGTGAAGCATTGAATATACCTAACTTGTCCCAAAAAAACTTATAGGCTCCGATTTTTTATTTTTTTAATTAGTTTTTGGCATTTATTTTGCACTATTTTTTTTTAACTTTAGAAGGGTGCCATTTCGATAGGAAAATTTAATTCTTTACAAAAGAGATTTTTACATATTTTTGCTAAAAATTTCTAGATTAGAGTTTTTAAAAACATAACCCCAAACTTAATAGTATTTTGTATTTTTTAATATCAGGTGCGGCAGCATAACTTTCTTTTTTCAAAACTTAATAAAACGCATTGTATGAATTAGAAAGTTTTAATTTGGTTTTTACAATGTTGGTATATACTTACAGTTTTGTTTTAC